>JAUZST010063545.1:0-22829 GCA_034779995.1 Parotocinclus haroldoi | reverse complement strand
GTGTGTGTGTGTGTGTGGGTGTGTGTGTGTGTGTGTGTGTGTGTGTGTGTGTGTGTTTGTTTGTGTGTTTGTTTGTGTGTTTGTGTGTGTGTGTGTGTGTGTGTGTGTGTTTGTGTGTGTTTGTGTTCATTCATGCATTTGTTCGTCCAATATTACCCATAAAGCTGCTGATGCTGTATAACTCTTCCTTTACATTTCTGACTGAAAATCGTCCAAACTCATAACCACTGGTCATATAATATCATATCATTATTAAAATTATAACAGGATTTTATGTTAATTATATTGTTAACACTTTAACATTGTGATATCACTGTGTCTTCTACTGATGGAATAGTAACAATCTGCCTTGCTGAATGTAAACATAATGCATTTTATAAATTAAAACTGACCAATCTATATATATAATAAACAGTTACTGGGAACTTATGGGAATATTCTTCAACCATTATGACTGAGCATGATATTTTAGCCTTATAAAATGGAACCATTTTACTTCAGAATCAACTTTTGTCGTCTTTAGCTTAATAATGGCAATAATGGAACGGTGGTATGATCACAATTTTACACTCAAGGTTTGTGCTATAATGTGAGATATTGGAACTTGTGTACTGTGGTCATGGGCTTGAGCATGCCCTGTGGTGTATTATTGATCAATTATATCTTATTTATATGAGATAGAACATTATTAGACTTGTGAAGACTTCGGAGAATTCTGATGAGGTTTCATTTGATACCACTGTCAGAGGGACATCCGCTTATCCTAGTCAGGGTCGTGGGATAGCCAGTGCCTAGCCAGCGGCACAGGGTGCAAGACAGGAAAATCCCTAGACAGGGATGCACACACACTCATAGACACATTCACATGCACTAGGACACTTTTGAAAACACTAAATAACCTAACATGCAGGAAACCAGTGTACCCGGAGAAAACCATACGGACATGCAGACTCCACACAGGCTCTGAGACCCAGGGATTTTAGAGCTGTGAGGCAGCAGTGCTAACCACTGCACCCAACCAAACGACATCCAAGCCATGAATACCATTATTTTTCAGGTGTTTTCACTTAGACTTTTGTTTTAAATGAACCAAACTCAGTTGCTTTAACGTGAACCTGAAGGGGAACCAAATGCAACTGATCTCGGTTCTTTTTGGGTACACACTGTAAGTGCACTTAAGAGCTCTCGCTTCTCTTTTTCTACCCCTTTAGCATTGATGAGATCTCGGAGCACTTGTTGGTCATGCTTCATCTCCTGGGTAACACAGAGGAATCACATTTTCACGCTGTTTTACAAAGCAAATGAGAAGGCAGAACATATGATGTGAAAAATAACTGAAAAAACTCAAAACAAGCGCTGAGCAATGATATGTCTCAAAATTATTTGAAGATCATGTCATGTAACACGAAGAAAAGAGATTTAAAAAATACAGTGCATAAAGAAATCTAGTACACAACTACACTTGCTTGGATTGTCCGATGTAATATTGCATCAGCTGTAAGCCACTCTGGTTTACAGTGTTTGATAAATGACTCAATGTAAAGAACTACGTTACATATAAAATATTAAAATATTTAGAAAATCATATTAAAGTTAAAGCTTTTTTTCTACAGCCAAACTCAATTCAGCGATGTTGAAATGCTATTTGCATCATTCTGTTCTATTTTCAGGACATTAAATAATTAATTACTATAAATGATTCCTACTAAGGACTTAGACAAAGAAAAATAGCATCTGTTAATATTTTAAAATCAAGCGTTCAGGCTTTTCAACTTAAGAACGTGTGAGATAAATGATGGGGAGTAACGCACAGCTCAGTTAGGCTTTTAGAAGATGTGATTATACATGAAACTTAATTCGTATATAACCAGCTGAGAGCTGCAAAGCAATAACATGTGCAGGGTAGCTCCATATGACAAAACTCGGCTGTTTCACCTTCCATACTGTGAACAAACTGCAAACCGGTCTGGGACCATTTAATGCACAAATCAAGCAAATCTCAAAAAGAAAAACAAGCAAACTGAGTTGGGACCTCCTTCTGAGTTTCTTCTTAGTTTTACTATGGTAATACCTCTCACATTTTTGTAACTATTTTATATAACATTTCAAGGGACAACACGGAAGATATGACACTTTGACACAATGTAAAGTAGTCAGTCTACAGCTTGTATAACAGTGTAAATTTGCTTTACATTTACATTTTCAGCATTTTAGCATACGCCCTTACAATCGCCCATACGCGACTTACAACTCATTGTCTTACAATCCAAGCAATGATGGGTTAAGGGTCTTGCTCAAGGACCCAACTTTGGCAACTTGGCAGAGGTGGGATTTGAACCCTGGACCTTCTGGTCCAGATTCCAGTATCTTAACCGCTAGCCATTAATGTCTAATGGTGGTATCGTGTGACTCGTTAGTGTTACAATGTGTGAATGGTAAGCAGGTGTGTTTTTTGGTGTTGTCGCTCTCACACTTCTTCATACTGGTCAACATGTCACGACGTGGCAAAGAACATTCTGAGGATCTGAAAAAAGCAATTGTTGCTCTACAGAAAGATGGGGTGAGCTGAGATCTTGTCATATCTTCAGCGTTGCCCCATGAAAGATATAATAAAATAGTTACAAAGATGTGAGGGGTGCACTCACTTTTGTGAGATACTGTAATATGGCAATACACTATGGGATATACAGTAGCATGCCAATAGTCTTAGGCCAGTAGATTAGCATCTACTAGAATTCTGTAGAATGTTAATAATGTTCTTACCCAAATGAGGATGGGTTTCCCTTCTGAGTCTGGTTCCTCTCAAGGTTTATTCCTCTTAATGTAAGGGAGTTTTTCCTTGCCACTGTCACCATTGGCTTGCTCATTAAGGACTAATAGAATTCAATTTGTGACACTTGTTTATACATCAATGTAAAGCAGCTTTGTGACAATGTCTAAAATGTAAAAAGCGCTATACAAATACAATTGAATTGAATTGAAGCATATATTAGAATTTTTACCCTTTTCCTCTATCAAAATAAGTGGCTTCTTGGCTGATACGTTTCCTTTCAGAACAGACCGTTATACCATTATGCTATTACACCATAAACAACAGCATATCTAATCTAATGGTGGCCTAAGAGTTTTGCACAACACTGTAAATTACCTGAGTTTACATCTACAAGGCAATTCAAATACGTTAGAGGACAGCATAGTCTTAAAACTGACTCTGGATGTAAGTCAAAATTGTCTCATCAAGCTTCAAGTAATTAAATATGTAAACTATAATTGTTTGTTTATTTGACTCCTTTAACGTCGCTTTCAGCATCTTAGGCCATCTACTCAAGGCCAATTTAGAGACACCAGTTAACCTAACACTCATGTCTTTGGACTGAGGGAGGAAACCAGAGTACCCGTAGTAAACCCACGCAGACACGGGGAGGACCTATGCCGCGCCATCCTGGGATTGAACCCGCCACCCACCGAGCCACCATGTAAACTTAAGTTAAAAACAGAAACTGTGTAAACATAAAAATAACTTTAATGGAAGCATTTGTGTGCTTAAAAAAGGAAGTGTTCAAATGAAGAGGTGTTTCTCCGTATGCTTGTTTACTGCTGCAGACTCACTGATTTAATATGTTTTATTCATAACTATGCACAATGATGCAGATAGCACTTCACCATCGCTGAATTGAGTTTGACTGTTTAACAAAGCTTAAACTTTAATATAATTTTTCGAAATATTTTCAGCATGGACATTTGCTTTGGCGGCAATACGCAAAGTTATATTATACTAGCAGTGATGATCAAAATGTAACGTAGTCATTTACATTTAGTCATTTATCAAACACTGGGATCCAGAAGGGCTTACTGCTGATGTCATTTTACATCGTTCAATCCAAGCCAGTGTTGCTTGTGGAGAATAATTAATTTAAATTGTTTTGTTTTCTCCTCTTATTTTTTTTTTGTACTATTCTCTATTTTTATTTACTGTTTCAACTGCTTTCGTCTGAGAACATCCAGCAATCCTACCATGTCAGCTAGATCCTATGTCACCAATGTTACAAAAAAATCACTCAAGATTTTCCTTCCTTCATCTCTTCCATCATCAGCTACTCCTTGATGTCTGGTCATGTTCCTTCTGCCCTCAAGAATGCAAGAGTCTCTACACTCAAGACATCAACAACTACAGAATATTTTCACTCATCTCCTACCACTCAAAAATACTTGAATGTGTTGTCTATAATCAAGTATCGACCTGCATACCGAATAGCCTACAGTGTAGGAACTAGTCTGGCTTCAAATCAGCACGCTCCACAGAAAGTGAACCTGATTGCTGTTTCTGAAAATCGCCCTGCTGCCCCTCTCTTGCTGTGTCAAAACTAGCTCACTGTACCGCACTGGCTGGTCGTCTTATCCAATCAGAGTCCTGCAACCAATTCAGAATGCAGATACATATCTGGTTTTCAATTTACCCAAGTTTTCTCATATCACCCTGGGCGGCATGATGGCTCGGTGGGTAGCACTGCTGCCCTGCAGAAAGGTCCTGGAGCAGCCTTTCCTACTCTGTGATTTTTATCAATATCACACAACCCTATTGCAAAGCCAAAAAAGCAAGCATCTTTCAAACCCCAAGCTTGTATCGACTGGACGCGTTAAAGGAAGACAAGCAACAAGACTTCCCTTCACTTGTAGCCAAGGCGGTGGAATGAATTTCCACTTGATGTCCGAATGGCTTGCTGATTAACTGTTAATTTACCTACATCAAATCTTAACAGGATCTACCTGGATTATGTACTTGGGCTATCACTGATTTGAACCAGCATAAGGTAATATCAGCTAAGAAGAATTAAAAAAACACTTCTGTAAATTGGATAAGGACATCTGCCAAATTTTGTAAATGTAGAACTGAAGTGAGAGCTGCCTGTTGGTATGTGAACTCCTGATAAAGGGTCTATTCAGGCCACAGCTTATTTCAGACAGACCATAACTTACTTTCATATTTAACATTTATGGGATAAGTCAGACCTGAATTGAGTAGATGGCCTGGGGTTAGGGATGACCTTTCTTTTTTTGCAGCAGAAAAACTATGGTGCTACAAGTAGTAGGTTAGGAATGTTGGGAATGTTTAATAGGAAAGTCTGGGGCCAGTCTGGCTTGTGAGCCTGGGTGATGCATGGGTGCCTTAATGGCATAGAGTACGATGAAGATGATGGGTTGAAAATTTCTTCCCAGGGATGCTCTGTTGAAAATGAGATGTTCCTTACATATTATAAATAATGCAACGCTGGAACAATTAAGTGTTTTATTGTTTGCTTCAAGTAAACTGAATCATGTATGAGATGTGTTTATAATGGGATGCATAGTTTAGGATGGTGTTGAACGGCCATGCTTAAGCAACCAACTATGGCTGCTTGGCTGTGCTGGGGCTTAAAACCCTGAATTTCTTCAGTATGATAACTGCTGTGACCTACTTAGTAAAAGCATGTATTTGCCTTAAAATAAAAAATTGAAACCCCTTTAATAACATCTGTTGCTGATTTTATGAGCGCCCGAATCAAAGTAGATTTGCTTTGCTCATCAGCTTTAGCTATAAAAAACAGCTTAATAGTATAATGTATAGTATAATATGAATTGTTCATGCCATCTTAAATAAGAAATGGTTGGGATAGTGTTCCTTACATTTGACAATTTTATATCAACCCCACACCATGATGGAGCCTGCCTTTTGAACTTGTAGCGGATAAAATTCTGGATGGTCCTTTTGGTCTTTGGTCTGAACCACATGGGGTCCATTAAATATACTGAATTTACACAGTCTGCAGTAATATAAGTGTTAAAAAATAAGACATTTTAAAAAATGTTTGCATTACCATCTGTGATGATGTAGTCTGCCGATACACACCACAGGCGTATTCACTGGGTGAAAAGACATTTTATTTCATTTAAAGACTTGTAACAGCAAACATAAACATAATCTACCTGTGTCCTTTCGGGAGGGGCGACGGGCCCTGTAAACATGTATGGACATTATGTGCATTTTTGCTGGTACGGGGGGCGGGGGAGTGAAAACATCTTTGCTTGTGTGTTTGTGTAACATCTAAAACATTTATTTTATTTGTCTGCAGATGTTCATTTAATAGCCGGCTATGTATATAGTGTGGAAATGATTTTAATCTTTATAAGGAGTACCCCTAGTTGGGCTGGGTTTAATATTGGCTTAATCCAGGGCGGGCTAAGAGCTTGTAAAAGCGGGAGTTTGAATGTTTGTTTGTCAGGTTTGTACGTTATAGATGTCAGAGACTCATGCGGGGGGAGAACGCGTCCGAGTTTGGTACTCGAGAGACGATGGTTAGTGAGGTTGGACAAAGCCTTTATTAGTAATCTGTGGTAGCGATATTCCACTAAGTTGTCCTCAGAGTCTTTTGCATATCTGTATGTTTATGTCCGCGTTTTCTTTGTTCATTTAGCTTTTCTTTTGTGTTTTTTTTTTTTGTTTGTTGGGAAACAAAACTTAATAAAACTGCTATTTCAAGTGTAATACAGCATACTGTATTTTCCACAACACACCGCAGCACAGCACGGAACCTCTGGGTCACTCGTTCCACGTTACAACACCGTCCCAACTTGATTTGGGATTGTATATCGCCATAATGTAACACAGCTGAAGCAACATCTGCAATATTAGCAGGTAGCATAACAAACAGGATGACATGGCACTGAATTGAATAACTTTCTGTTAACAGTTGGCCGAGAATGTTAGATTGAAGAGCTTGGGGTTAAGAAAGAAGAAAGGAGCTGTGTCTTTTGTTTGGATTTTGAAAAGTTCAACACAAATCAAAAGGCTCTCTATTGCAAATGTTTATCGAGCCGCTGTTGGTGTTATATGGTATAATAAAGACTGCTTGTGATTACTTTCGTCAGATTCAATGCTGTTAACCAGTAGGCCAGTGAAATGGAGAAGCCAAAGAATCAGGCATTTCTTGAATAGGCATTTCCTTGAGGTACTTTAATATTCTATGTACTCCTGACAGCAGAATAAGCTAAAAAGCCCAGTCATCATTTTTTTGTGTGGAAAGCTCTGTGGTGGGGGTTAAGTGGGTTGTGAGTTGCAAAAGCCTAGAAACCTTTGCTATACCATATGGGGTACTTTATTTCCATAATCTACCATGTAGACTAATACTTAACATCTGCCTACAACCTCCACTTTCGTCCTACATATAAATAATCTTGGCTTCCATGTCATTTTATTGTAGTATTAAGAGTTAGGAGATTTAGGAGATATAAGCTAAGCAAAGAGGCATCAGAGAACACTTGTGTGTGCACAGCAATACGCATGAGAAGCTGCTCATGTCAAAGAGGCAGTTTTGCCCACTCTACAGATAACAGCCGAGCTATTGGTATCACTATCATGCTGACATTACTGAAAGTAGATGCGGTTTTGATCATAGAGATACAAGGTATCAATTTTCCAGCTTAAAACATTACATCAGTTTTGGCTATCCAAATATTGAACATTAGAAAAATGTGCTAACAAAGTATGTAGAGAAAACGGTCTGTAAGTGTAGAACCCCGAAGTGCATCTATATGGCAAGTGGAAATGATAACACGGAGAATTTCGTGTAGAAACAAAGAGGTGTACCTTATAAAGTGAATGTTAGGTCTGCTGTTTACTGTTTTGCTATTAAGAAACCGAAATACATAACACGTGTGTAATGTTAATCTGTGCTTGTTGGCAACTGAGAACAGTTTTTGTAAAACTTTGCAGCAGATTTACCCAATTTACGGCCCTTTACAGTCTCCCGAGTTAAGTCAATATAAATAAAAAAAAATAGATATTAGCCTAGACAGCATACATAAAAATGGGGAATGCCTACATGCAAACAAAACAGGCAAAGGCAAACGTACAGTACAGACAAACACATGTTTTGGTCAAGAGCAAGTAGATTCTCCATTTACTCTTTATTACAGACACAACTATTAACAGACCACTTGGTTATTTTAATGCGTGTTTTATTACCTTTATAATGTATAAAAGATGGCAAACCCTTACCAGGCTGTCGATGCCACCCAGAGTGTGATTGGCATTGTAGAGTGAATAGGTCATTTGGTAGATGCCGTCGTTGGTTTCACTGTTTCCATAGAAACCAACTCCCACTGCAGAACTGTGGGAAATATAACCAGACACATTTTTTATTACACATGATATTTAGGCTGTTCATATGCTATGAAAGGAAACATTGCAAGTATGAAGTAAATAAACAAAAGGGACAGTAGGTACACTCTCATACAATGTTTATAGTAAGTAATGCTAACCTTTTCACATTCTAAAGTGTGGGCCATACAGGATCATATACTGTAATGTTCATAATGCACACTGTAACACAAATACAGTAATAACATAATTATAACAATGTCTCGACAAATGCATATATAAATGATAATAAGCTAACCTACCGTTTTGAATAAAAACAGAAAATGTCAGTTTAATTCGATATGTGTAGATATGTGTACTGTGTGTATGAACCCTGCACGCAAGTGTAACCTCATTAGAGGTGCCAGTATTGGTCTTATAAATTATATCAATTTAAATCACATTTTTCCATTTTCCTTAGGTGAAAATGGCCAACTTGTACGCAAAGTCTCTATATTGTGTGTGTTTTCCAGCACTGGCTTAACTCTGTTGGGCATGGAGTTCACTAGAACTTCACAGGTTGCTGCTGGAATCCTCTTCCACTCCTCCATGACGACATTACAGAGCTGGTGGCTGACCTTGCAGATGCTCAATAGGCCTAGAGACACGCTTGGCCAGTCCAGCAACTCTACTCTTAGTTTCTTAAGCAAGGCAGTGCTGTGTTTAGGGTGGTTATCATGTTGGAATTCTGTCCTGCTGCTCAGTTTCTGAAGGGAGAGGATCCTACTCTGCTTCTGTATATCACAGTGTTATGATATGTGGTTGGACCCAAAGATGCGGGACTGAAGGAACCCCACGACGTATAATAAGAATGGGGAGATGTAATAACGAAAAGGGACCAACTAAAAGGGCAGAGCAAAAGGCTCTCCACTACACAAAACCCAAAAGGGGAAATCGCGAAGCTGGGATGAGTCCCGAATGGGAATGGCACCCCCAGCTGGTGAGACAAAGGTCAAGCGTGCTCAGAGCACGACAAGACGTTGTTTGATTTGGTACGTCTCCCAAATCGAGTGGCGCTGGAGCACACCGAAGCGCCAGAGGGCGAGCGTGAGCTCGAGCATGCAGTGCGACACGTAGAAGAGGAACCGGGTCACGTCCCAATAGGAGCGCGGAGCCGGATTAAGGGAAGCTCGAAACTGAGCGCAAACTGGAACACGTAAACCTTGGATCTGTCCCTATGGGGCTAAATTTACCTCCGAGGTTCCCCTCGTACGCATCCGTCAGCTCTAAACGCCCCAGGATATAACCAACACCTTATTGAAGGACTAAAGGACGCTAACGAGAAGCTGTGCCTTCCCTAAATTAGGTGCGCCGCGACCGAAGAACCGTGCGTTCGTTAAATGAGTCGTAACGTGACCGAAGGACCATATGTTCGTTAACGACGTGGCAACGGACAATGCTGGGAGCTCCACTTTTATAGTAGAGCCCCCAGTTGTACCATGTCACGTCGTTAAGCACGCGCCCAATATAAACCGCCTTCGCCGAAGCTCTGTAATGGCGACTGGACCGACCACGAGTGCACCGGGCGTCTAGGATAGGCTACGTAACACACAGTACCTGTTTTCAATCATGGTTCCTTTAAATAACTGTAGCTCTCCACAACCAGCAGCCTTGAACCATGACATTCCCGCCACCATACTTGACTGTAGGCAAGACACACTTGTCTTTGTACTCCTCACCTGGTAGTTGCCACATGAGCCTGACAACATCTGAACCAAACAAGTTTATCTTGATCTTATCAGACCATAGGAGATGGTTCCAGTAATCCATGTATTTAGTCTGCTTGTCTTCAGAAAACTGTTTGTGGACTTTCTTGTGCATCATCGTATCAGTGTTAGCGTAGCTCTAAGTCCTGAACAGCTACGTATATGTAGTGCCATTGTTGCAGCCTGATATAGTGCATCTACAGAGATATTCAGTGTTCTGCCAACATCCATTCAAATAGTTTTTTATTGGTTAAACATTGTGGTAGAGGGAAATGTTTGTATATTTCTGTTTCAGGGTGACCAATCTGAAGTGACCCCCTCCTATCATCTGCAAGAATAATAGATTCCAAGTCATGCCACAGACTGCTACAGCAGCAAGGCACCAACCCACCCACCTACTGTCTGCATAATATTAATGGAGGCATGAGATCACGTCTCAGCATGGTAGCTGTCTTCATCTCCATTTTTTCTCATTTCGTTCTCTTTGAGTTTTCCTCTGCCTCTGGGTATCAACTTCTAAGAGGATGCTATCTCTCAAAAGCTGCCAAAACAGAAGGCAGGCAAGCACGAGATAAACCTGTCCAAAACAAAGTGTATTGTTGTGTTGGCTCGCAACATGAGTTTAGAAGCACCGAAAGGGCGCAAGTAGGACACCGTTACCCTTTTCCTAATGAAATAAAAACCTAAAACACATCCAGTGGTTTTCCTCTGCAGCCACATTATATTTGGATTTATATCATCTTGCACCTTCAATTATTACTCAGACCTCCTCCTCCACCCGAGAGCTGCCTGTGCATTCCCATGACTGATGACACAATTTCTATGTATCAGATCAAACCAAAGTAGCTCTGTTCAGAAGTCAGAGGCTAACTCGGTGGCTAAAGCTGAAGGCAGGTTCTGGGTCCATATGAAACCACCATCAATTATATTTTAACCAGAACATCAGAGGAAGATATGGTTCAGGTTGCCCTGAAAATGGGGAAGAAAATAGATGTGTCGTTCCAAATGACTTCCTTTTTACAAAAATATTTAAAAGGTACCGGAACTAGGGAACAGGAACTATGACCGTTTCATTTTTAGTCATCCGACAACAATGCACAAAGAAGTGTAATACGAAAACACAAAGAGAGGGAGCATGAAAGACGGGTTGTTATGAATTTTCACACTGTTAAGAACAAAAGCAGTTTAAAATGGACCACAATGTAAATAAAGGAAATCCTTAAGAGAACAAAAGAGACTGAACAGATAGGCCAAACAGTCCTGGTGTTAAACCTTTTAGCATAGTTGGTAGCAGCAGGATGAGCACTCTAGATGTTACACTTCCTTCCTGTGTGTGATATCTATGGAGCATCCTATCCACAACACATACTAGGCACTCTACTACAGTTTGCAACGCTGGGCTGTCCATACTTACTGCTTCGCTCCAAGACTGCAGTGAAATCAACACTTTCATTACATTATATCTCACTTAAACTCTCCACATTTCCATTCATTTCCCCAACTAATTGGATTAGACACAAGAGGACTGGGAATGAACAGACTGGAGCTCTGCTCATGCATAAAGAGCAACATGCTTGGTTCTTTCACTAAATGTGGTTAAGCACCAAATCACAGAATCACAGTATCTTGCTCTAAGCCGTATTTCCATTGCTGGGCAAATGAATTAACAAAGTAATTAAACAGACAATTTAGCAAACAAATAAAACAGTTCAAAGTTTAGAAACCCTTATTAACAGTATAGGTCTATTTTTTCAAAACATCGTCAAAGGCTGTGTGTACATGCAGCCTGATAATCTGTTAATATTTGAAATCCAGGCGCTTTTTAACGACCATCCAGTCAACGTCCGGTCACTTTAACAACTGAGGTCTTAAAAATGAAAATATAAGAAGAAATTAAGTCCAGACATTGCGGATCGTAAAACAGCTGGTCACCTCAGAGGTCATTCAACGTTGCAGATTCACAAGCAGAGGCAAGAGATGGTGTAAGATCTCCATTTAAGTCTCCGTTTCATCTGGCTGATCTTCTATTGTTGTAGTACCATCTATCTATATATACTTCTGTCAAAAAATATATACAAGGTCCATCATACCATCCTCCTAGGTGTTTCAGCTTTCCCATACACATGGACAGGATAATACATAGCTCTTTCTTGCTATAATTATTATGAATTTCCATACATAAAAAACAAGGTGTGTAGATGGTAGCGTTCCACTTGTGTTTTCATCGGTATCTCTGGTGCATTTACATATTTTTCGCACACCATATTCACCCAATGTCAAAGCAGAAATTGAGACTTCATTGTTTTTCTAAGCTTTTACTGTCCAATTTTGGTAATCTTATGATTTTTCTTAGCTGAAAAGGGTGACACTTGGGTTTGGTTTGGTCTGTTGCTGTAGCTCATCTATTTAAACATTTGGCATGTTCATGTTACGGTTCGAATGTGGTTATATGAGTATCAGATCAATGATTGTAAACCCTAGAGATGGTTGTGTGTGAAAATCCCAATAGATCAGCAATATTCAGACTAGCTCATCTACAACCAAACCACACATGCACAGTGACAGCAAGAAGGTCCTGGGTTTAATCCCAGGGTGGAGCAGCTTAGGTCCTTTCTGTGTTTGCCTGTCATCCACATTATCTGATTCCAGATTCCAATTCCAGCAGGATAATGTGCCATGTCAACTCAGATAAACTCAAACTGGTCTTTTGAACATGACAGTGAGTTCACTGTGCTCAAATGGCCTCCACAGTCACCAGATTTTGATCCAATAGAGCACAATTGGGATCTGGTGGAACTGGAGATTAGCTTTATGGATGTGTAGCTGTTAACTTTATAGTAACTGCATCATGCTGTCATGTAAATGCGGTCCAAAACTTTTGCGTTGTGGAACCTTTGCAGCGTTGAATCTACATCATGAAGAACTAAGGCAGTTCTGAAGGAAAAATGGGGTCCAACGCATTACTAGCAAGGTGTATCAGTAAGATTTCAGTAAGAATATCAAAAAATGAACACTAGATTATTAAATATACTAAATTATTTATAAGTCTTAAAGGTGCTGTTTGTTTAACGATACTGTTTGACTTAGTATTTACAATATGATTCTAACCTGCTGGAGATCACAACCCTAACCACACCCCTCCCGGAACACAGGTTAAAAAGACAATAAATCTATTTAAACTCTGTTTGCTGCAGTGCTGCTTTAGCCATCTCTGCACAACTTTAATGGGTTTGGTACATCACCAGCACTCTCAACTCTATAATAAACTGTAACAGCCCTCACTCTGTAAATATCTTCCAGAGCCCTGCGGCTATAGCGGAAAAGAGAAATTAGCATGCAATTTGATTTGAGAATACTCGTCATTTAATGGCCAAAATGGACATCCTGTTCTAGTTATTAGAATGACCAAAGGAAATGCGATGTTGAATTAAACTGGAAAATCCAATGACAATCCCTTCACTGCACATTCACTATAATTGGATTTCTTATGTGTCAGAAGACGACATCGGTGAGAAGTGCAGTTATGTCAGTGTATAACTAACATGCAATTCAATACTAAGTGGAATATATTTACATTTGAAACCAATAATTGTGTTAGAATAATTTCTCATAACCCCCCAAACCCCCCCCCCCCTCCTCCAGAGCTATGCTACAGAGATGTGCATAACATATTTTTACAGTTTGGGCTACGGCATTAGCCTAAATTAGCCTTCATTGTACTTTGTTACTGCTTGCTTTGAATGCATCCCGTCCTGGAGGGGAAAAAAACGCTGCCCGCCCACACTAAAAACTGATTGGCTGACTCAAAGATTCTTTACAGAGAACAGGCCAATCGGAGAGGATGCATGCGCTTCATGAATATGCACACGAGACGCGATTGGGGGAAAAAAAAGTCTGCGTCGGCTGTGTGCGTGTTTGTGTTTGTTTGGGATGCTAGTTCTAGATTCTGGGAGATTTTATCTGACTTGCGGGCATCAGGGAGACTTTATTGATATGCGGTAGACTCCCGCAACTTCCGGGAGACTTGGTATGTCTGCAGGTATCGCGGTGGCTCGGTGTGTAGCGCCGCTGCCAAACAACAAGAGGGTCCAGGGTTCAAATCTGGGTACAGCGGCCTGGGTCCTTTCTGTTTGGAGGCTGCGTGTTCTCCCCGTGGGTTTACTCCGAATACTCCAGTTTCCTCCCACAGTGCGTTAGGTTAATTGTTCAATCTTTAGATGAACTAGTGTATGGATATAACCTTGTGTGTGTCGCTGAGATGGCCACTGATGCCGATAGCGACGTTAAATAAGCCAAAAAGGTTCGGTGGGGTGCCATCGACTTGTTTATGTATGACTGATATTCAGATTAACTTGTGCATGGATGTAACCTTGTGTGTGTCGCTGAATGGCCACTGATGCCGATAAGCGACGTTAAATAAGCCAAATAAACAAACAATTTACCATTTATGGAATTTCTCCTTTACACTGTAACCTTAATTAGGGCTTTGAGCATAGATTTTTGTAAAGTTTCTTTAAGATAACTCTGTTGTACAAAGCGCTATATAAATACATTTGTCTTTGGCTAGCTTGTGTAGATGTAACAAATAACAGCACACATTTCAGCATACCTTCCAAATAAGCTTTTAGTTTGGACTGAACTACAGATGAAGGATTATGGACAGACGGGTCAAGGTGGAACTTTATATTCTAGTTCATTTCAGTCGTTTCCTTTGTTATTGAGACGAACAGGGTAAGGGCACAGAAAAGGGTTCAGAGTGCGCCTTTTACAATGCAGTACCAAGCTGCAGCATCCAACACTACAAAGGGCTCTGTGTTCAGAGATGGAATGTTAACAGCAAGCTAAGTTAATCAGAACACGGCACTTAGCTGACGGTCACAAGATTAAGATGAACCCCTCTACAATTTAATTAGGCACGTTGTAAGAAAAAAAAAACCCATAAATATTCTTTGTTCCCTTTCGATGACAACCAATCAAACCAAACCAAGAAATGAGAGCAGTTTGCTGAACTCACTAGGTCCCCTAAGACTAGTTTGATACCAAGAGATTTAAAACATACGTGGATGACTTTGCTTTAGGCGTACCTTATGACCAGTAGTGATAAAATGTATTTTGTATTCAATACTACTATGACAGACCAAGCCCTTTTTGACCTTGTCTACTTCCTGATACCACTTCTGCTTTGGAAGAAGTTAGCAGTTTTTCATATTCAATTCCTCCAGTCATGACCAAGTGACTTTCATATCCTGACTGCACTGGTGTAATATGGGAAATTTAGTATTGAATCTAGTATATAGAATCTTGATTCTAGAGCCTCCACCCATTTACTGCATCCAGTTCTGAGTCTACAAATGGGTCATACGGATTTACATTTACAGTATTTAGCAGACGCACTTATCCAGAGCGGCTTACAAAAGTGCTTTGGATCGTCATGGGTTAATACCCGGTTGGTTTATGCCTCTCCCATTCACTTCCACCACCCATTACATTTAGTGCATTTAGCAGACACTTATCCACAGCAGCTTACTGAAATGCTTGGCATTCTCTTTAGTAGACATAAACCCATGATGGTACAAACCAAGCACCTTATCAAACTAAACTTTGGTATATATTTGGAGTTGGTATTTTTGCGGGGTATATATGTGCTCATTTTTTTTGTTTCTACACTCATTGTCTATTTTATCCGCTCCACTTGTATATCCATATATCTGCCCTTCTATATCCATCTGTTTCTCTACATACTTTGAAAAGTGCCATTTACTCTGTTCTCCAATGGTCAGGACTCCCACTGGACCAGCACAGATGAGGTACTTCTTTAGCACTGAAGTGAATTTGTGGTGGTGTTAGTGTGTGTTGCGTTGTTACGATTGGATCAATCAGTGCAATGCTGTCACTTGAAGTGAACTCGCTACTATGCGCTATTATACACATCTACCCCATTGATCCTCCTAAGACAAAGATGTAAAGCCAGACAGAGTAGCTCATCTGTTGTTGCACAGTGATAGTCATCATCTTGTCCTTCATCAGTGCTCAAAGGATAGTGATGGCTGTACATTTTTGGTTGGTGGACGTATTGCAGTCCAGCAGTGACGCTGAGGTACTTCAGCAGTCACTGCTCTGTTTGATTCAATCATGGTAGGTCAATACACAGTAGCACGCCACCACCATGTCAGTGTCACTTGCAGTGCTGGGAATGTTCCACCTTCCAAATAGTAACTGATCTGTGGTTGTCTATAGGGGGTCCTGACCATTAGAGATTAAAGTAAACAAAGTATGTAGAGAAACAGATGGACAATGGTCTGTTATTTTAGAACGATGCTTCTATATGGTGACTGTAACTGATAAAATCGATAAAGAGTCAAATAGCGTGATCAGTCAGTGTTTATTTGTGCAATGCATACATATACAGTGGGGAAAAATGGCTAATTGTGAGAGACAGAATCTAAAAACGAATCCAGAAAATCACATTGTATGATTTTTAAAGAATTCAGGTGCATAAAATAAGTATTCGCTACAACAGAACTTAATGTTTGGTACAGAAAACTTTGATTACAGAGGTCAGACGTAGTTTCTGTACTTTCGAAAACATGCAAAAAAAAACGGCAGTGTATCTAATACTTTAATATTTTCCCCACTGTACTACATACGTATTTTCATACTCTGACCCACGTGCAAAAGAACAAACAATAAAGAAGCAAAAAATTGTGTACAGTAGCATTTGCTAACTAAGGTGTCGGTAATGTTAACATTTAGTGAATACCACTGAATTTTTAAACACATAAAAGCCAAGAGGGCCAACATTTGTGGAGCCACGGCCATCACTTGTGTGGCGAGAACTGTCTGTATGTGGAGCCGGGAGCAGCGAGAACAAATGTGCAGACAAAATTAGAATGTCAAAAGAAATGTTTAACTGAGCAAATGACTTTATTTAAGATTTGTGAAGAAAATTTGAGGTGGTATGAAAATAGTACCACACGCTGACTAAACTATTTGGCATAATAGGCACCTATAGGCACCTCCGCTTGCTGAATTGTCCATGGGTTTTACGTTGCCATTTGTTATGCTCTCATGGCCAACTACATCAGTCTACTTCAAGGAGACAATTTTAAACGAGATTAAATGCGTTTCCGCCGTTCACACTGCCATGAAAAAAAACAAATACGTTGCATACGAGCAAACCACTGTATTGGGGTGACATATACTAGCATCATTTTTAGACACTACCACACTACATTCCAGTATCAACCTTTTACAACAAGATAAAAGGACTGAGAACTATATCAGTCATTTTAAGTATTAATTAAAGGATTAATGTAGGCTATCACTCAGCTTAATCCGGTGCTTGTTTTTCTCTCCGTTAATTATCGAGTCTTTATTTTCCACACAACACAAAATGTCATCCGAAATCCCTTTCTCCCACACATATCCCCACATGGCCTCAGGAGGTTAAGTAAACTGTGAGAGCAAGGTGGATTTACTCACCATATGACCAGGCCCGTGACCACAGCAGTCCATGTGACGCAGCAGGTGTCGGGCCTCTTGGTTTCCTCCACCTCCTCCCTACGCCAGAAGCACAGGCAGCTCAAATAGACAGCCAGCACCAACAGACTCACTCCAAGACCGATGGCTGCCATACACGCTAGAAAGATCAAAGACTGCCAAACACAAGGGAGAAAAAGGCATGAGGCAAGGTTAACATCAGGAGGAGAAAACTTATATAACATCATACACTTCCAGAGCCTTAATAGAACTACTGAAACTGAAACGTACGAGTTCCAATGATGAGAGGCGGAAAAGTAAAACTTATGTCCTGTCAGTGTGAAATAGTTATACAACTGCCTAATACTGTGCATTTTTCCCTCATGCCACCAAGGTTCTAATCCATCAAGGTACGAACTCCATGTGACCTCGGGGAGGCGGCCTTAAAAGTGGTATTTATTCCAAAAAGTTTTCATGTTCTCCAGGTTTACGACATCATTTCCAAGAGACACCACTGCCTGTGATGGAACAATGATTTAAAAAAGCCTACTTGTATGCCAAACGATCAAAACGATGTGTCTACTAGTAACGTAGTCATGACCAAGAAATTTAGTAGTCGAGTCATAGTCAAAACCGAGACCGGATTACAGTTTTTCTGTCTCCAAGACTTTAAGCTGAGGGTAGGGCCTGTCCAAAGACAACCTACAGTTACTCGATCATACTAAGATCCAGGAAATCTGAAGGCCAGGTCAACAGTTTGAACTCTTTGGCAGGTTTCTCATGCCATTGCTGAACAATGTGCAGGCATGTTGCAGGGTGCATACCCTTGCTGATATAGCCCAATAGCATTAAGTCATGCCATTGACATAAAGGGGTGTATTTGATACTTGATCAGCTTGTTAAAACTCTGTTTATGAGAGTTGTCGTGCAAATTACCCTTGTGTGCATGTAACAAGCTGTAAATGGTGTTTGTAAGTGAGTGTGCCTGTCCTATTGTAGGTAGTATATCTGACCTAGGCCTGACACGTTAACACTGGGCAGCATGTTAATATGATGTGATAATGACACGTGCAAATTACCTCATCGTGAAACGATTCAACGACTTTTCAAGCAAGCTGTAGCTACCTGAGAAAAAAAAGCTGGCAATACTGCCAGTCGTGTGCTCGCTTGCTTGTTAGTTCAAGTTTGGACAAGAGACTATTCTGTATTTGGAATACTTTTTTTGCCAGTTATTCATGTTTCCATGTATAATGTTACACTACTTATTTGTAACAAGCTGTAAATGGAATTCATAAATGGATGCCACTATCTCATGGTTCTCTTTCACCTATAACTGTATAAACTGGTTCACTTTTACTCGTCGAGTCTCTAATATAAAAAGACAACGCTAATGTCCTGTCCATGCCGATTTCGGCTGACAACCTGATTAAATGCTACATACTCGTATTGTTGTTTCAGTGGAATTGAAATCATTTTGGTCCTCTCAGGAATTCACAACCTTGCAACAGAAGAATTTAAGCACATTCAGGAAATCCCCTCGATATATTGGCTAGGGTTTGCAATTCTACTCAATTTCGAAATTTTACACTGCCTAGACAAGTAAACTTGCAAAGCGCTTTTCAAATGTCTGTAAGCATAAAGATCTTGTGCTACACATCCGGGAGAAATAGATACTGCAAAGCAAAGCCGACATTTGCCAATGAATATTTCAACTAAAGACAGGGGGAACGTATTCTCGAATGTTTTACATGAAAGCAGAGGGAAGTTTTGTATGCCTTGCAATCAAAAGTCAATGTCTCCCTCTCACAATTCCCCTCTGAAACATGAAATATCTTCACAGCCAAAATGACTACTAACCCAAAAAGAGGCTGTTGCGAACAGCCCAGTACTGAGCACTTTATTTGACCAATTTTAACAACTTTTTCACTAATTTAGGTTTTATTTTTAAGTATTGTTCTTTTGGAAGAATGTACACATGGATGATCTATCAAATAGCACTCTGTATGCATTATTACATTAATATAATAATATTCACATACTTATTAATAACATTCTGCATATATCATAGTGTAACCTACCTTTGTACGCCCTGGCTCTTCCATGACTGTGTCCAGGGGATGGGAAAGTGAATTTAATATCTGAATAAATATATGATGAATGTGTAGTTTGTGTATTATCAGATTTTCACTGTAAAGTCGAAATATTATTAATCAGAGCATCGTCAAACTGGGACTACCTATTATATGTAGCCACTGTATTGATATGGTACTTACTGTATTTTTGTTTACAATTCACTTCCTTAATCATTTTGATCTAAAATAATTTTTATTTTCCATGCATTGGATATCACAGTTTTAATGTATTTTTTCATCATAATTTCTTCAGTTTTATTCTTTGCAAGTGCAAATGGTGTTTGAAATTGAAAAAAAGGACCTTGTTTAGGATGGCTGGGTTAAATCCCACTATTCACGTTCACTGAACTACAACGGATAATAAAAATCTGGTGCTGCTATCCAAACATTCGGTATCCTGACTATTTTCCAAATTAAGTAATACATGTATAAGTAAAGTATATACAAGATTTCCACTAATAATATTAAAGACCTCGTTAAAGCAAACGGATTTGGATCAGATGGGTGTTAAATAGTGCAAATCTGTATTTCTGCTTGAGCTCAAATATTTTTCTGTAGTCCAATTCAGTATTCACACTTTCAGTGAAAATTTGTGAGCTAGCTGCGGCGTCTACATTGGTTCTTATTGGTATTCGTGGCATTAAAAACAAACACATGGAAAAAAAAGAATAATTGCTTGAGATGACATTTTCAGGGTGACATTAGGCGTGCTTGTGTGAGGTTTTGAGGGTTAAAGTCGTTATGTCGAAAGTCATTATTGGTTGGAGCATGAAGGTAGTCAGCTGTGTTTAAGGCAAACTAGTACTGATCAAAAGATCAATTCAAATTGGGCATCATGTGATACAGCAAGCTGGGAGCTCTTCAGTCTTGTGACTTTTGAGTTAGTTCAGGAGACATGTACAACAGGACATAGTAGGAGGCTCTCTGGGGCATAATCAGCAGCACAGGGAGCAACCTAGACAGGGGGCAAGTTGATCATAGGGCAGACTGAGAATGCCAGTGTCTGGGAGCTAGACTTGGGGTATGTCTGAAATGGTCCACTCATTTACTCACTCACTAATCATTACATGTACAGAACATTATACAGGGTAGCAGTGACCCAAGTGAGGTAAATCACACACTTACTTATGTGGGAAACATCAACTTATACATTTGTTTTCACTTATTAGACAAAACTATAACCATGATGAATACCCAAATATCAAATGCATCATTTTGACCAGTATTCATTAAACATTTGTCATTTACTAGTCATTAAATGATAGTTTATACTTATGTGTACACAAAATTCATCACTCCTATGGCGCCGGAATTGCCATTGTCATATTTGCCAAAGAAAACTGGTATACATAGTGGTACATTAGCCTAGGGCGACAGTGGCAAGGAAAATCTCCCTGACCATAGAAGGAAGAAACCTTGGAAGAACAAAAATCCAAAAATGGACCCATCGTCCATGGGTGGTCTAGATGTTAATTGAATAATTGCGTTGTAGTAATAGTAAATAAAATAATTAATAAAAAAAAAGTAAATAATATAATTAAAAATAGTAATAAAATAACAAGAGATTTTAAAATCGGTCCTTAGCGGTAAGTTATTGGAGGCACATCGTCTCCTAATAACTAAATGATGGAGGGAGTTACTGCACTCTGGTGGGACCTGGCCATGGTGGGACTGGGTTCTGTTGATGTATAACACTGCACTATTTTAATATATAATGTAAACACTTGCTTATTGTATTTTTTGGCAAATCAAGTCTGATTCTGATGTATTTACATATATTTTGAATTCGGTTTTCTTGTGAAAAGACCCTTTATATTTACAATAGGGCACAAAAGACTGTAACTATGGTAATGTGGTCATCTATGGTCAACATAAATTCAGCGCCTTGTATAACAAAATGTAACGTGGATATTAATTAATGTGGTCATGGCAGTCATGCGGTTGATATTTCACAGGATGCGTCATTGCAGGGAATATGTAGGATAATATATATTTTTTTATTGTCCCAAAGAGTTATATACACTTTGATTTTGCCTCATACTGGCAGTCATCGTGAAAGTGGAAGACTTAGGAGTGCGTATTGTTAGGTTTGTATAGCTATGTACTAAATGGCCAGTCCCAGGCATATTTTGTCCAGGCTGTCTAGATACCTAGCCATTGATTTGAATCATTGTACAATTTGGGCTAGGATACGGAAGTCTGAACGCCCCAAGGGAAAATTACAGTCCTTGGTGGTAGACGAGGAGAAGCATCTGGGTGTAGTATTTCCTGATGGATCCATAAATTTTAAATCTATTGTTCAGTCTACATCTCACCAGTATCCCATATAACCTCAGCAGTAAGATGCAGCATGCTCTCTATTTGGTTTTTCCTTCTCTTTCTGCACTCAATGTCCATTTGATCATTTCCATTACTGTTTCAGTGGTTGATCGTTATCAGCTCTGCACTGACACGGTACATCTAGTATAACTAGATCAGACACAGCGGTGGTGTTGGAGTTTTCTTAAGCACTGTCCTGCACTGTGCACTCTAAAGTCGGAGAAAGCACCTCATCTGTTGTTGCACAGTTTGAGTTAGTCATGCTCAAGTCGTTCATCAGTGCTCACAAGATGCTGCCTACAGGTTGCTGTTGTCTGTACATTTGTGACTGGTGGACTTTATCAGTCCAGCAGTGACGCTGAGGTATTTAAAAACTCCAGCAGCACTGCTGTGTCTGATCTACTCATACTAGAACAGCACACAACGCGCCGCCGCCACATCAGTGTCACTGAAGTGCTGAGAATGATCCATCACCCAAGTAGCTTCTGGTCCTGTATGGGTCCTCACCGTTAGAAAACATTCAAATTGAGTAAACATTAAATTTAGCGATTAAATAGGCTTCATGCAAAAGAAAAACAATTATAATAGCGATGGAAAAGCAGATATCTGGAGCATCGTCATAAGTTCACATGTTAAAACAAGCACTTGTCCCTTATAACACTTATCCCGGGTTCAAAACCAGTAAAAGTCTCTATAGGACATTTCTGTAATCACTTTAAAGCTCCATCTTTGTAACATTTAACTTAGCTTACTGTCAAACTTTTAGCTCTCTGTGTAGGTCGGGGTGCTTTTCGGCAAACTGGATGTTGGCTGCTCACCTTCATCATCGATGTGCCCACATTTCACTTCTTGAGCTAGTCCATATTTGAGCCAGTTGTGAATGAGAGAGAACATCTTCTGTTTGTGGTGCAGCCCTGCTTCTCAATTCTCAAGCCAGCTAGATTTTGTGTGTGTGTGTGTGTGTGTGTGTGTGTGTGTGTGTGTGTGTGTGTGTGTGTGTGTGTGTGTGTGTGTGTG
>JAUZST010063525.1:0-22832 GCA_034779995.1 Parotocinclus haroldoi | reverse complement strand
CGGGAATCTAGACGCTTGACAGGAAAGGTTAGTTCGGT
The DNA here is from genome assembly GCA_034779995.1 of Parotocinclus haroldoi. NCBI lineage: Eukaryota > Metazoa > Chordata > Actinopteri > Siluriformes > Loricariidae > Parotocinclus > Parotocinclus haroldoi. The sequence goes on along the minus strand of JAUZST010063525.1, from coordinate 22,794 downwards.
TTTTCGATACGAAGAACGGACGAATTCGGTCATGAAAATCACTATTTTGACTGGAAAGCATCACCTCCGCGCGAAAAAATAACAGTCGACTGTTAAAAACTGAAGACGAACAAGGGATCTATCTCCAAATATCTGCGGTAATGATCGAAACCCGACGGAAGTAACTTTAAGTTCGCTCGCCTGGTAAGAACACGAAAGATTTCGACCATTTAAACGCTTACTTAACAACATACAAGGCTAATGTTTTGTACAGCACTATTTTGTATTGTATCCATTGTTTTGATTAATTAAAACAAATTTCGACTCGTTTTATATGTTGAGCTTGCTATGCTAACGACGGCCAAGTGAAAAAGGCTGCCTTGGGTACCGTACACTAACCTACTTCATAGATTAGTAACAACGCAATTAGCAGTTTATTTATCTGCGTTCTGTTTAGTACGGTAGTATGCATCTTAGGACGCTCCTCTTATTCGGTTGATGGTAGGCAGATAGTCCGGTATATTTGGAACTGCGATATTATCATTATTTTGATGATCACGATTATTTTTTAAATTTTATATATGTTTTTTATTTCTAAGCTGAAGCGCCTGGGCGTCTGAAGACGTAAAAAACATCTGAAATATCTAATTCCTTAAGCTGAATTAGTGCCGTTATGCGTAGTTATTTAACATTAAGCGAGCAGTAAAGCATCAGAATGAAAGTGTTGTGAAATAAATCCTTACTAGTTTGTATACTAAAAAGCTGAAAAGTTGAATAAAATGTGACCCTGATCGAGAAATGTATGCTGTCTTTCTCAAATAATGGTTGTTTGAATAATCATCTTACCAAATGTCAGTAGGCAATGCTTAATTTTTGAAAGATTTATAAAAGGTAATTAATGGACAAAAGTACTTGCAGAATTGACTTGTCCTTTGAGTTGCTGTAATGGTCTTTCAAAGGGAGTATGGGAAATTATTCATGATGTTTAGGTGGAAAGAGGAAACTGGAACAGAGTGTTCTTCGGCTTCTGACGAGAAAATGCATCCATACTTCAGAACTGATCGATATGTCAACTTGGTATTGATATTGTAATATGTCAGCATCATGTCCCAACCCCGTTTTGTCCATTTATAATGGGTCATCACTATTCCGACTCTGTATTCACACAGCACCCAAGATGTCTCTCTGCATCAAAGTTATGCAGAACAACATATTCTGTGTGTTCTATCTCCAGTGTGGTAGAAATGTGTTGTTTTAGTCACACACATCCAAGCTGGGACAAAAAAAAAACTCTGGGAAAAAAAACATGTCAGACTTGATGATTTTAAGGCACCATAATCCTTTATAGAGCTCTGGAAAAATTGAGACCACAGCAAAATGATCAGTTTCTCTGGTTTTAATATTAGTCACTAGAAATGACAACTGGTTAAAATAGCAAAGACGATACAGGGTGCTCAGACTGTGATTAATAAAACAATTAATAATACAAAGAAAACAAGTTCTTATGCATTTGTAAAAAAAAACATTAATATTGTCAATCAATATTTCTATCAACTTGTATGTTTTGTACTCTTAATCAATAACTCCCATTTGGTTCAAGTACAATGAGGTATGACTTTGTAGGAATTGATCAGATACTGGTATGGAATTGTTGCCACAGGTGGATCTGTAGATTTTAAGAAAATCTGGAGTGGTCTCTGAGGGATCTAAACTAAACACTTTGATGCACTTTGATTATCATGTGTATCGTCTACTGACATTGCTTAGATATTACTGTAGTTTAGGTAAGTGATGGCATCCTGAAACGTAACTGTCATGTATTTTCTTTCACCCCACTCTATCATAGTTAAATACAAACTCTGGATTTATTGTCTTATTGCTTTGAATACAGCTTTCTGTTGCTTTGTTAAGCACTATATATATATATATATATATATATATATAATTATTATTATTATTTTATTAATTTTTTTTTGACCCATGCCACTTGCTGGTAATTTATTTAGTGCCCCTTGATCCAATATGGCGGCTTTCAAGATGCTCTGGACATAACCTAAAAAATAGGCCCCCCTCACCCATTACTTGCTGGGGTAATCAGATGTTATTTTTCATTTTGGAGGGCTAATCAGATGTTATTTTTCCTTTTGGAGGGGTAATCGGATGTCATTTTTAATTTTGTTTCTGAAATAAAAGTGTGTCCTGTGACTTCTGACTCACCCTGCTGAATTAAACAGCACAGGAGTAAGTTTCCAGGTAACCGGCAAGCAAACAATCTGTTTAGACACATTGAGTTTATTTACTTTTATGACAGCGGGGAACTATTTAACGCTTCACAGTTTGATGTTGCAAGCAGCACATGGTCATTTTCTGTACTCCCAGGTCTATCTTTAGAAAATCTCCACTGTATAATCAGACTTCGAGAACACGTCTCGCAGGAAAATTTGCCCATGATTTTACGTGTGTGACGGGGCGATACGGCCTATAAATACTCTTGTGATTATTTCTAAGCTACATCGCGATACATTATTTCTGTATACACTATATTGCCAAAAGTATTTGCTCACCTGCCTTGACTCACATCTGAACCTAAGTGACATCCCATTCCTAATCCATAGTGTTCAAAGGGTTGGTTCACCCTTTGCAACTAGAACAGCTTCAACTCTTCTGGGAAGGCTGCCCACAAGGTTTAGGAGTGTGTTTATGGGGATTTTTGATCATTCTTCCGGAAGTGCATTTTTGAGATCATATACTGATGTTGGACGAGAAGACCTGGCTCTCAGTCCCTGCTCTAATTCATCCCAAAGGTGTTGAGGTGCAGGCCAGTCAAGTTCGTCCACACCAGACTCTGCCATCCATGTCTTTATGGGCCTTTCTTTGTGCTCTGGTGAACAGTCATGTTGGAAGAGGAAGTGGCCAGCTCCAAACTGTTCCCACAAAGTTGGGAGCATGGCATTGTCCAAAATGTCTTGGTATGCTGAGGCGTTCAGAGTTCCTTTCACTGAACAAAGGGGCCAAGTCCAGCTCCTGAAAAACAACCCCAAACCATAATCCCCCTTCCTTCAAACCTTACATGGCACAATGCAGTCAGACAAGTACCGTTCTCCTGGCATCCGCCAAACCCAGACTCGCCCATCAGATTTCCAGATGGAGAAGCATGATTTGTCACTCCAGAGAACGTGGCTCCACTGCTCTAGAGTCCAGTGGTGGCATGCTTTACACCATTGCATACAACACTTTGCGTTGCACTTGGTGATGTATGGCTTGGACGCAGCTGCTCGACCATGGAAACCCATTCCATGAAGCTCTCTGTTCTAATCTAAAGGCCACATGAAGTTTGGATTGACTCTGCAGAAAGTTGGCGACCTTTTCGCACTATGCGCTTTAGCATCCGCTGACCCCTCTCCATCAGTTTATGTGACCTACCACTATATGGCTGAGTTGCTGTCGTTCCCAAACGCTTCCGTTTTCTTATAATGCGGCTGACAGTTGATTGTAGAGTATTTAGGGGCGAAGGACATTTCAAGACTGGATTTGTTGCACAGGTGGCATCCTATCACAGTTCCACGCTTTCACCGAATTCACTGAGCTCCTAAAAGCGACCCATTCTTTCACAAATGTTTGTAAAAACAGTCTGCATATACCTAGGTGCTTAATTTTATACACCTGTGGCCATGGAAGTGATTGGAACACCTGATTCAGATCATTTGGATGCGTGAGCGAATACTTTTGGCAATATAGTGTATCTATATCCCCTTTGATGGATAAAGTCACACCAGTATGATATTTCTAGAGTTGTCTTCAACATATATAAACATAAACAACTTGTTTACATTTATTTAGTAATTAGCGGTCCATTATTCATTTTTAATCTTGGTATACTTGCAATGCAAAAGGATAGGAATCATAACCAATCATTACCACTGTAACAGATGAAAATGAATTATGGCATGATGGAGGTTTTATTGAGCTCAAAATCAACAAGGATCTTGTTGACAACTGTGATTTTGCGGCGTGTTTTGCAGATAACAGTTTTGTTCAGCAGGTTTGCAATCCGTTTCTTTTCTGAACCATTTAACCCACCTCCATTCATTACTACTGTTTTCAAACTCGACATGTATAAACTCGCTTTGGCACGCCACTTTCTCTCTTCTCAAGCTCTTTGCCTTTTCCTTCCGGATAAACACGTCTTACCTATATATGTCATACATACAGAGATCTGGATGGGTGGGTGAGGTTGGGCTGCATGTATGTGACTTTATTTCTTTTTGTGTTTGAAGCAAAACGCTAAAGCGAGTCTTATGCCAGCGACTTAAGCAAAATGATGTGACTGTTTGTACTCTGTTTGAAATATAGCCATTCCCATGTAGAACAGGCCATTATACAGTACTGTTCAAAAGTCTTAGGCCACCATTAGAGTTGTTTTAGATTTCTTTGGGGGTTAGACCCCACATAACATTCTGTTAAGGATTAGATCACATACTCCATAATTCGATTTTCAATTGATCTTTAGTCCAATATTTGTAAAAAAAAAAAAGGGATTTCTTTTTTCAAGGGTTTTTTCTTTCAAAAAAATTTCCTCATTAAGCTTCTTTGGACAGTAGAAGGGTCGATTTGGCATCCCGATGAACCTGCCAGAGGCTGCTGTTGCCCAAGTATAAGGAGAGGTCACTATATAGCCTATGTCTGTTTTCTTCTGATTTTGTTTTTCCTTTGTAGAAATACAAGATGTAGCGGTTAAAACGTCGATTGAACCCATTCCATCAATGTTTTGACAGACAGCAAGAATAAGCAATGATAATGAAAATAGCTCTGTGTCGGACCAATCATGTGGCTGGAATAGAGTTACAGACATGTCAGGTTAGGTTGAGACTCTCACCACAGAGCAGCCGGCAGCAGCACATGTGCTAATGTTTTTGCCACTGCAGTTGCGCTCACCAATATTGAGAGCGAAATAAAAGAGACAGAGACAACAGAAAATGCTACTGAATATCCGAGAGATGAAGACACCCCAGCGGACACAATCCAAAGCTCAGAAAGACAAGGAGATTATTGAAAAGAGGGGTCTGAGGAATTTGGGAGGGTGGCAATAGTTTGATTATTTAAAACTTGGAGTACATTGCACTGCATATTGTGTCGAAAGCAAAAAGACAGGTAATACCATCTTTATTACCATCTGAAGCAGTGCCATGGTTTAGAGCACTCACAGTGTCACACTTTACAGTCCCAGACCCAAATACAGCCAGTGTTCTACTGTCACAACAACAACAAGCCATAGCGTCCTCTTTAGAACAAGAAAAGGAACAGACACGGTGATATGACAAATGGTGCATTATTTGGAATTGATGAAAGATTTTAGATGAAAGAATTTAGTTGTCCATTTTATATTTGGGTTCTCCTGTAACACGAAGCTTTTGACTAATGGGAATTCAGCTTGAAATCATATAGACCTATTTTATATACTACTGTATATTGCTTTACAGTACATGTGATATGTTTATGGTTGTGACAGAAAATAAATACTACTTATGCTCAAATTAATCTTATGACGTCATCTTACTTAGGAGTAAAATGAACCTTTAGGCTTGATCGAAATTGGGATTTGATTTATATCAAAATATCACACTATCTTCCAGCCTCCTGTATTTTTTATATTCTAATAAAGAGACTGAGAAATAATTCGTCATTATACCATTGCTATACCATTAAACATTGGTCTTTCTAATCTAATGGTGGCCTAAGACTTTTGCACTAATACTGTAAGGCATCTAAATCGGTCACTGTAATACCTACTTCAGTGAAACATTAGCTAAAGGAATGTCATAATGCAGGTCGTGTGTGGTGTTAATCTGCCTTCATGTATCACAGTGTGACATTTTGATGAGTGTTGCGTTGATAATGTAGCCACTGGTAGGACTTGGGAAATCCAAAGTTGGTTGTTCCCAGTGATAGCAAAGTCCGACCTCCTGAATTGTAGCAAGTCAGTAGCAGTGACGTTTTCCTGTCTAAACTACCTAGCATTTTATTCCACCTTTCCTGGTTGACAGGTGATGTAAGTCTGCTGATACGCTGGCTCCCATTGATAAAGCACATGCTGCACATTTAAAAGTTGTCTGACTATGACGGGCACCAGATAGTGTAGATATCTTCTGAAGTAATGCGGTATATGTAATGCTTTTTACTAGCTGTTATGTAACTACAGTTGTGGTCAATACTATTGGTCCTGTTGATTGCTTTGTATAGAAACGCCAATATCTTCAGAAAGAACTTGATATGTACAAACTTTGTATCGAATGTTCGAATAGCGGGTCCAAACAGATTCAACAAAAGCTCGCCTGTCAAAGTACATGCAGTCAATGAAGTATTTTCTCAAAGCAGTTGTAAATAGTCTTTTAAATTATAATGCCAATCTCAAATTGAACAAGCCTAAGGTGACAGTTGCTAAATGTCAAAAGGAAGAAACTTATCTTGGGAGGACCAAGAGTCAAAAAGGAAACTGTAATCTTCGGGCGGCTTAGAAGTTATGTGATCAAAATGAAATGTAACGAAGAGTATAATAAAGTAGAGGATATAAACGCTATAGTGTATAGAAAATTTCAGGTTTAAAGACATCCTTCCCTGATGCTTGCTTGCACAACTTTTGACCACAGTGACAGCCTCTAAATGTTTTGTAGCCATCTGTGAGCTTCTTGCACCTGTCTGGTGGTACTTATTTCCCCTGTTCTCTTGCAGTTCTCTTAGACAGTTTAATGCAGTCCGACAACATTATCAACCCTCCACCATGTTAGACTTTATTAATTAAATTTCATTGCCTTTAAATACACGTATAACGCTGGATTGCATTCCAAAAGATTTGGTTTCATTAGATGTTCATGGAACATTTTTCCCAGAAGGATTATGGTTTGTCTATGAACGTTTATCAAAGTTCATGCATTCTTGTTTAGGTCGTTCTTTAATCAGTGTGCTCCTGTTTGGTCTTCACCCATAGAACCATGTCCTGTTCAGTGTGCAGATTATGGTACGGCTTGAACCCACCACCCCATATATATCTCCTGCTTAGCCCAAAGTTATTTAGGTGTTGCAAATGGTTTCCACGAGTAATAAACTTCTTGTAGCAGTTTGAGCTGCTGCCAAGGTCTCTGGAGATAGTCTTTAGACTTCACAGGGAATAAGAAAAGGCTTTTTGTAAATGTCAAAGCCATCTTTATAATCATAGGTTAATTAAAATCATGCGAGCGCTGGCGAAAAGGAGACTAATGAAATCTAATTTCAAATTAATCACAGCCTAGTCTGATTTCGTCTTGCGTTTCAAACCAAACAAAGAGTCAGATTTATAATGTTATTTTTATTTTGTGTCCTTTTTTCCCTTGCCAATTCAGTCTTTTTTTTCCCCGCGACTTTTCTTTATGAAACATGTTTTTTGTTCTACATGCGCTCATGCGGTTTGACTGAACCTTGACTTTCCATGGTGAGCTTAATATACAGGCGTGTCAATAATGTTGACGACGACTACAGTATAATTATTGAAATAATCTTTTACCTTTGTGCAGGTTAAATCGGTGACCAGACTGCGTTTTTTTCATGTTTACTGAGTAACTGATGTGCTTTGGATATTCTATATTCGGAATAGAAGATTATATATGTAGGGAGGGAGTAATACGCATCGGTGAGCTTTGGTCATCTGTATTGATATAATGTAATCATAGACTTGTGGGAGAACATGTGCTTTCTGCAGAACAATGAGAAGAAGTGAAGAGAACAGGCTCCTGATGAGAAAGATCGTGTCATGTCATGGCAATTCTATTTAATTTTTTTTTTCATTTAAAATGAGTAAACTGCGAAGGGCAGAGTAGATTCTGAATGTCAGATTGTATATGGGGATGTTGTGTCTTTTGTGCATAGTGTAATAACGTTAATAAATTGCAGAATTCTCTGCTCATCAAAATGCCCGTTTCTCATTTAGTTAAAAGATTTCATTGGTCACTATTGTTAAGTGATAATAATTGAGTAAATCTTAGTAAAGACATTTGTTTGCTTCTGTTGAAAGTGCTGACATGTCTTCTCTCCGTGTTTTAACAACTACAGTAGATGTCATTGCATGTGTCTAGTCCGGCTTCTGTTTTTTCCTGACATGCAAATACATCTATAACACAACTATTATTCTGCTGTTCACAATCTAAAAATAGATTATTTGGTTAGAGGTTTCACAATTGTTTAATTGGAAGTTATTTAACATCTTGGCAGTTGAATTAAATAATCACAGTTTATTTGTTGGATTTTACACAGTTTATATTACATGTTGGATTGCATTTTCTACAGCTGGTAGATTTCTGCAACAAGCACAATGGGAATTGGATGCACTGTGTTGCAGTGGGGTTAACGAAAGCAAAAAAAGGTTGAACTTCTCACTTGGTGCTGCAAGGTTTTGAGGGCGGCGCTCAGTCATGTTGGTGTGCGATCGTGGGCTTAATTTGATATTTTTGCTGATACTGGACACTGGAAGTTCATCATGGCACCTCAGGGCAAAGACCTCTTTGAGGATCTGAAAGAAAAATTGTTGCATTACAGATGGCCTAGGCTACAAGAACATTGCAAACACCCTGAAAGGGAGTTGCGGCGCGGTGGCCAAGACCATGCAGAGATTTAACAGGCCAGGTTCCACTCAGAACAGGCCTCGCCATGGAGACCAAAGAAGTTGACTGTATGTTACTCTGTGTCATGTCTAGAGATTGACATTGTGACTAATTAGACCTAGGAGTGCTGCCAGCATTGCTGCAGAGGTTAAAGGGGTGGGGGGTCAGCCTGTCAGTGCTCAGACCATACACCGCACACTGCATCAAATTGGTCGGCATGGCTGTCGTCCCAGAACGAAGCCTCTTCTAAAGATGACAAGACGGATTGCTAAAGACTAGCAGACTAAGGACATGTAACCATGTTCTGGAACCATGTCCTGTCCTCTGATGAGACCAAGGTAAACTTATTTGGTTCAGATGGTGTCAAGCGTGTGTGGTCGCGACCAGGTTAGGAGTCCTGCATACAAGCATGGTGGTGGGGATGTCATGGTTTGGGGCTGTATGAGTGCTGCTGGCTGTGGGGAGCTACAGTTCACTGAGGGAACCATCAATGCCAACATGCACTGTGACAAACTGAAACAGAACGTTTAGAAACTGGGACACAGGGCAGGATTCCAACATGATAATGACTCCAAACACACCTCCAAGATGACCACTGCCTTGCTATAGATACTGTGGGCAAAGGTCAATGTCTCCAGACCTAAACCCTATTAAACGTGGGTGTTCTATTGACAGAGAAATTGTATAACCTTGCCTGTATCGCTAAAATGGCCACAGATGCAGATAGTGACGTTGAATAATCCAAACTAACACAGATTAAATCGAACAGTGTTAAAATGGTCATAGTTTTTAGACTACTTGAAACCTGTAGATTTTTAAAGGGGCACAGCTTTAAGCATCTGCTTGCCAATTGGTCATAGAGGCACAACTGTGCATAAAAACAAAGTGTTGACAACTTTTGTAGAGGCACATGTACACAGTACACGTTGTTTTAATTAGTAGAGAAAATAGTTTGCTTGCATTCTTTAGTTGCAAATTAGTAATAAAGTCAGCAAGGAAACTTTGAGTTTCGTGATTAGTGATGTACCCTAAAAATTGTGATACGTTTTTGCCTTAGCGTTCACCCCTTATAGAAAGTAATCTGTATTTAATTGGATTGAGGTTAGTGCGTTTTTTTTTTTAATGCTTCAATTCAATCTATGTAAGGTAAAATATACTGATGAAAATAATTAGTGGATATTGCAAAAGGAAATATCCCCAGTAAAATATCCCCTCATTTGTATGAGCAGGGGATTTTACAACTTTATCTCTTAATTAGTTCAGCATTACTATGTTTTTCTGGATAAATACGATATGTTTTTCTTTGTGCCATCACTCAGCACACACGTTCAGGAATGAGGTCATGCATTGTGCCTGTTAATCTTCCAAGAACGTTGTCACTGCAGAGCGTTAACGTGGGGACTGTTCTGGAAAGACAGACATTTTTCATTCCAGCAGTCATTCTTTACTTGCAGAAGCCACATGTTGATTCCAGTCACGTTGGCTATTACAAAGCTTTTGTTTTTTCAAAGTCCCTTTAAATAAAGCACAGCCTCTTATTTTTTTCTTTTTTTATGTTACAACATTTGCAGATAGTTAGAAATCAGATGTACCCTTTTGCTATAGAGTTCAAACACTGCTACTTTGTACACTGCCCCCAAAAATTAATTATGGAATATTTCATTTTGAAGTTTCCCCTAATGTTTGTGAGCAGTTTATTTAAGTCTGTCTCCCAGTTGCCATCCGTAGGATGTACATGTCCGTCTGATTATTATTAATTGGCTTGAGGGAAGTAAGCTATTGGAAACAGAGTCAGTGTTTGAGGGGGTTTTTACCAAAGTGTGTTTTTTTTATTAAGACCCTACAAACAGGATGACATTTAAGTCATTTTACACAGACCTATGCATGTGTCAACCACACAGATGACACGTCAACCTGTAGAACCATAACAGGTTTTAGAATTGTAATAGGTTGAGCGTGGCTCGCTGTAGCAGTATGCTGCCTGTTAGCTTGTACAGGAAATGAGAACAATGGTGATACAAATGGCAGGCAAGTAGCAGTCCATCAATTAAACTATGCTTTAAGGAAAGTGGCAAAAAAGTAGTCAAATAAATATTTGGTTTTCTCGTAAATAATCAATTAGACCGAATTTCATTTGTTTCGGTGTTAAAGAGGGATGTTTTCTTTTCCCAATATTTACATCCAAACCAGACTTGGTTTTGAAAAGAAGAGTTGCATAAGATAAGGGGACAGTTAGACTTGCAGAAAGTGCCAAGAGAGAAACAAGGAAATTGACTCTAGTAAATCTGTATATCCTTGGACTGTTGGCATGGAGGTTCCAGTTTACACAAAGTTTGTGGTGAACAAATAGTGTAGGTGTTCTTGTACACAGATTCTGTACAGTAGGGGTGGGTATTTTAAAGGACTTCACGATACGATACTCAACACGATACAAGGGTCACGATAGATTGCGACATTTCACATAGTTCACTGATAATGTAAAAACAACTCAAACACGTAATGAGTTACAACGTACGTCGCGTCACTGATAAGTCAGAGGAAGAACTGAGATAAAACATGGTACAGAAACACACACAGGAAAATGAAAAACTGGTGTAATGCAAATACGATACATCAATCTTAATTAAATGCCTGATATTCTCACCGTTTAAGTTGGACTGTAGGGCCCTTTTTAGCCTATAGGATTGATGTATCACTAATGTGCTGAATGTTTGAGAGTCAATACACTGATGTAACAAGATCAGTGTATTTTCTAGACTGCTGATTGTAACATTCTCTTATATTGCCAGTCCTAACGTTTAAGAACGAATACTTTTTTTTTTTTTTTTAGTATTTTATTTACTACAAAAAGTCTTACTCAGATTTGTAATTCGAAATGTTTATTACTCTTCTGAGATGTGTTTCCATAAGATTTTGGAACTTGACAGTGAGAATCGGGCTCTGATTGAGGGCTGGCTTACTGTTGGCATTCCATTTCATCTCAGTCGTGTCTTCTGAAGTTATAATTAATCAGGGCTCTGTGAAAGCAAGCCAAGCTCGCTATAAGAGTTAACAAAGCATTTCTTAATGGGTTCTATGAGGGCAGGGCAGGAAGTTGATGAACTGACTTGTCGGAGGTGGAAACTTATGAAAGTGCTGTTCTGAGAGCCAGAAGCAACCCAGTCTAATGCCATTCCATGTCTGTATGCTCCATGTTATGAACCTGTTAGCACTGGGTGTAGTAGCTAACATAAAACCGATCACTTATCAGAGGGGGTGCACACACACACTTTTGATTGGGCTAGTAAGCCTTGAATTTAAATGTTTGATTACGGTGTGGATATAGTTAAGATTCTCCAACATCATTAATGGAGCATCCTCTAAGTAGGCAAATAAAATGTTATTTTCTCATAAATAATCGATTAGATCACCTTCAGCATTTGTTTCAGTGTTAAAGAAGGAAAGGGGGGGGGGTAGTTAGACTTGCATAAAGTATCAAGAGAGAAAGAAGGAAATTGACTCTAGTAAATCTGTATGTCCTTGGACTGTTGGCACGGAGGTTCCAGTTTACAAATAGTGTAGGTGTTCTTGTACACAGATTCTGTACAGTAGGGATGGGAATTTTAAAGGGCTTCACGATACGATACTCAGCACGATACAAGGCTCACGATATATTGCGACATTTCACATAGCTAATTGGTAATGTAAAAACAACTCAAATCCGTAATATAATAAGTTACAACGTACGTCACATCACTGATAACTCGAGTCAAAGTCAAATTTATTTATATAGCACTTTTTTACAATGGAGCATTGTCTCAATGCAGCTTTACAATATTATATTATCTTAAAAGGCCAATCCCAAATAGAGAAAACCTAGGGCGACAGTGGAAAGGAAAAACTCCCTGAATAAAGCAGGAAGAACCTTGGGAGGACCAAGGAGGCAAAACATGGTTCAAAAACACGAACAGGGAAAAAAAAGACAAAATCTTATTAATTATGTAATGCAAATACAATACATCAATCTTAAACAAATACCTAGGACTCTACGGTCCTTTTTAGCCTACATGAAGTTCCAAAATTCCAATAACCGGGCATCTATCGAAAAACAATTTCAATTCCACTTATTTGTTCCTGTTAAGGAAAAAGGAGGCATCTACAGTATCGATTTGGACCAGTGCGTCGTGCGATCATGTACTTTTTTGCTAGGAAGTACAGCGGTAGACATTACTTACGACCAGTAGTAACTGAGAGAAGTTTGGTGTTTTTTCATCATTTTATTGTTGTATCACAGTTTGCTAAATATCTTAAATATCCTATTATGGTCCATTTTGGTCACTTGGTCATGGGTCTTACTCAGATGCACTTGGATTTATATGCATGTACTAGTAGAGGTGTGTGAATACGACAAAATCTTAATTGTTGTTTTGGTGACGTCTAAGCCAACGTTATCAAGTATGCAAAAAACAGTCAAACCACACCTTAAGAGTTCACGTATTCACAGCATCACGTAGCCAGGTAGAATAGACTACGGTGCATGTGCACCAACCAAAGTAGCGTTCTACCTAAAGCCACATGACCGTTGTTAAAATGAGTCACACAATGCAGCAGGAGACAAATTACAGACACCACCAGCATCACAGTCTGTCAAATTTCATTGCTAGAAACTTCACTCACAAGAAAGTTGTTTGGCTTCGAGAAGACGGATGTTACTGCAAACAGGCAGGGAAATCGGTTGCGGTTAACAGTGGGTCAATTAGATTATTTAATTATCTACACACTAACCACCATGCAGAATAGGAACTAGGACAAACCTTGTAGATAGGTATTTTTTGGCTGTTTTGCTCGACCATAAATCTGCTGTTGTGGCAAAATGTGGCAAAAAAGGTTTTTTACCTGTTACGATTAGTGTTCGTGTTTCCTGGCGCTTCAACAGCAACCCTTGTTGAATTCTTTTGGTGCACGGTACACTGGAGACCAGGGCAAAACAAAACTGGGTGTTAACAGGAAGAAAAAATGTATCCGTCCAATTTCAAGCTTTATCAATTGTAAGGCTTTTTGAAGGCTGTGTGTGTAATGCCTGCTTCTCTCACCTTCTCCCTCTGTCTTCTATCTTATTTCACAGTGTCTGAATGCCCAAGCTAGCAGCCATGGAGCTGGGCAGGCAGCTTTGTGGTAAGATGAAGAAACAGAAGAAGGGCGACCTGCCCATTCCTGCCCTTATGAAAGGCCTGGAGATTCACTTCTATCTGCCTGAGACGTACCAGCTAGAGTACTTCAAAGACTGTCACACTGCCGAGGAATTGTGCGTGGAGGCCGCCAAGAGATGTCGTACGTACAAATGATCACACACGCGTGTAAACGTGAACCTGAGATAGTATGGAACATGGGTAACGCATTGTCACAGACCAAAATGCATGACTTTGATGTCGTCGATCGAAGTCTGTTTGCTTTAAATATTGAGGTCTTAATAATACTAACAAATTACAGTAGGAATTAACAATCTGTCTTTTAACTGCGGATAGCCATAAACAGCTGGGTAAACTTAAAAATGGTTTAGCACATGCTTATTGTCACATTTCAATGTTTTGTTTACCTTTTTAATAATTTCATTTATTTCTCTGCTTAATGCTACAAATGCTGTGCCGCTTTGTTTTATATATATATATATATATATATATATATATATATATAGTCAAATCAACTTGTCTTAGGGCAGCTTTACAATTTTTGATTATTTTTTAATATCTAAGACCAGTCTCAAATTGAGCAAGCCTAGGGTAATAGCGGAAAGGAAAAACTCCCTAAACATTATGAGGAAGTCATTTGACCGCCGTGACGCCGTGTTGGCTTTACCTATTTAAAAGTGAAACGTGCTTTTTGTCACCATTGGGCAAGGCAGGCTGGACGTGACAGGACGCCAGTGCAAGAGTTGGTGATTTATTTACATTATCGTGAGACATGGTGAAAAGGGATACCAATAGATGAACGAATACACAACAAACGAAGTCAAGAAAACGGCCACAACATTAGGCACAGATACGTTAACGAGAACCCCCACAGAACATGCATACACAGGACACCAGAGTTTACAGGGCTCAAATTAATGGGAATAACTGAGCTGGAATACATAGATACAACTATAGAGTGTGCTATGATAAAGCTATTAAAACAAAGAAAAGAAAACAATAACAAAACCTGAATATCGTGGAGAACGGTCGAAAATAGACAAAAGACAAAGACACACAGGGAAACCAAAACCTACATGCCAATACCCGGCAACAAGGAGAAGAAGACGGGAAATAATAGGTAAGGGAAAGAGGGTGTCGGCAGCGCCTCCCGCTGCACTGAAGGGGTGGCCGGATGAGGTTGCCAAAGCAACCCTCACTGTGAAACTTTTAAGGTGAAACTTCATTGACTGTTCTGGAAATTAGTATTTCTATTCAAGTGGACTCATTCTCTCTTGGTTGTGTGCATCTAGTGAGATATGTTTTTTGTTTATATTCCAAAGTATGCATTTATATTTTAGTTCTACAGCATGTGGGACTGTGGTGGCCTAGTGGTTAAGGATCAGAAGGTGATCAGAAGGTGGGTCCTTGAGCCACGGCCCTTAACCCACAATTACTTGGATTGTAAGGCTATATTAATTGTAAGCCGCTCTGAGTAAGGGCGTCTGCTAAATGACATAAATGTTAATATAAATGTGTGATCGTTAGTGCGTTCTTATAACTGAAGAACCACGGTCCTGTGTATTTCCAGAGGGAGTGCTTATGTAATTATATAACAATTTATGCTTCGGATGCTGGGTAGACGGTAATGTTCCACTCGTGTTTGCTGCTGTATCTCTTGACGCATTTGCATTTGCACATAATTTTATTGTCAAAATTCCCTTTAGAGTTACATAACGTTCCGTTCAACGTCCATTTTGATCAACAGAACGTAATGCGGTTGTTAAATGGCGCATACGTGCACATTTCTGGCATTCAGCAGATGCCCTCACCTAAAGTGTCTTGGGAAACGTAACCTTACATCATACAGTGTAAGCAACTGAACGCCCTTCCTCAAGGGTACAACAGTGGTGGCTAGGTGGTGCCGGGACAAAAGCTTTTAATCTCCTGACCCTCCATAACCACCACTGCCCCAGTGTTAGAACTGCTTAGTGTACGACCCGAACTCAGGCTGCTATTTGCCTGTATTATGTGATTAAAAGATAAACAGGGAACATGCCAAGTCTTTTTTTGTTTACCACGGACTATACACAAACAGCAGTGCGTGTTCTTGAAAATCATGGGTGACTTTTAAAGATGCATTATCGATGTACATCTTTTACTTCCATGGTATTATGTAGTGGCTTCAATGGTTATAATTGGCAGTGTTTGGCTGAGTGGCATATAATGGAATTCACATCGAGACTATGAAATACTAGTAATCCATCATGAGACTAAAAGGAACCATTTGCTGTTGTTTCAAAAGCTCATTACATTCACTTATTGCGTGTGGAGTAAGAGAATAAAGCCCCAGGAAAATGTGGACGTTTTGAACCTGTGCCTCAGCGAAAGTCTGTTAACTGGAAGGTGTGCGTTTGGTACACTCAATCGATAGTCTTTGGTCCCTGTAGCTCTTTCTTAGTGGATTGGATTTGTATAATATTACAGTTTAATTCTTTAATATCAGGTACTCATTTCCCATGCAATTGTGCTCCTGGGATTTATGGCTTTTGAGCCAGGCTTCTATTGTAGATGAAAGGCAAGGATTTGTGAGCTAATTTTGGGTCTGATATTTTAGTGGAGTTACTTGAAGCAAGTAGTGTTACCACTGTATTGGATTACTGTACAGTTGTTCCAGTCAAAAAAGAATCAGATCATTTCTGGTTGTAAGTTATAGCCAGATTTGGGGCACTTCACTGGGGTTTTGGGTTTGTAGTGGGATTAGTAGGTTGATGCACAGTACTGCGGAATGGTCTCAGGCTACCATTAGATTTGCTGGTTTAGCAATGGTATAATGACCATGTATGATATTGGTGATTGGCCTCAAACAATTTAAACTTTTATTTGTCGTTCCACAGTACTTTATTTCACTGAACTTCCTTCAAATATTTGGTAGAATTAGTATATATGAGCTTTTTTTTTACCCTATTCCCCTTCTGAAAATCTGATTTCTTGGTTACTACCCTATCTTGACTGTAGCATGTTCCAGAGTGGACAGACTAAATACGTGCCACCTGTTCTGTTTTTAGTATTTTTGTTTTATAATACAGCCACTGAGAAATAATTACATGTGGATATTATGCCATTGCTAAAACATGGTATATCTGATCCAATGGTGGCCTAAGACTTTTGCACAGACCTGTAGTTGCTTTGGTAGTTTTACCAAAGGGCTGTTTAGTTTTGTGTACTGTTTGCTCAGTGCCTGCAGCATGTTAAATTACAAGTTCATGTTGACTCACTGGGTCAACTAAGGGTTGAATTGCACTCTATATTAACTTGTAATATTATACAAACCGTGTTCCTTCGCAACAGTAAATATCATCATAATAATCCCACAGCGGTCATTCTTTTATGAATTTTAATGTATTGGGCCAAACAAAAAAACAGAATTAAAAACTTTGGTGTGGACCCAGGACATAATGGTGAAACCTGGATGGGAAACGTGGGGGACGACGGCGATAACCACTTGTGTTCATATACAGTGTTACTCCAAAAAGCAGTTCCTTTCATCTGAAAATCATAACTACACACCACACTTCATGCAGCCACGGGTTTCTGTGGTATTACCGTCATGGATGTCAAGAGGCTCCGTGATGTCACTGGTGAAACAGGGCTCCCATTGTTTAAAGATGGTCGCCCTCTTTTTGGCTTCTTGAGAGTTGATTTTATCTGAATATGCATATGCAATAATGCATTATTTTTATGTGACACCACATAATGTCAACATGGAGTCAACAAAGGTTGAACCATAAGTATGTGGATAGAAGTTGAAATGAGTATTAGTGAAAACTAATATCCGGTCATAGTTTAGATTGTAGGTCATTTAGAAAGGGTCAAGTCACATTTGTATAATGATTTTACCATACATTAGGGATGGGCGTCGATAGGCTTGTGTGCTTTAGCTCTCTAATCCGGCTGAAGTGTGTACATGAACACTCTCCCTTTTAATTTTGTTTTACACAAAGTCTACACAATATTCAGCTTGTATATATTATAGGTCACATACATTCATGGCCAAAAGGTTTAGGAATGTTGAACATTTTGTTTTTCATAAACTTTGCTGCATCGGCTTATATAGTGGCAATTTGTATTAACTCGAGATTGTGAAAAGTGCTCAGATGAATTGCGATGAGCTACAATGTCATTCCCCGCCATTAAAATGACCATATCGCCACAAATGCTGCATTCCAGCCACTGCATTTCAGCCCCACAAAATGGCCTGCTAACATCATTATAATGATGAGCTTGTTATTTCAGGAGAAAAGGTGAGGATAAGTCAGCTGATATCACTCTGCCATGCTGATTAGATGAGCAGATTGGCAGTTGTGTTTTTAAGTTTTCTTCTGTTAAACATGGTTACTTCCAAGGAAATGTGCAGTAATCATTGCATTGCATAAAAATAATTGATTGATTTATCAAGAGCTTAAAGCAGAGTGATTCAATTGCAGTAATAAAGACTCCAGGGCATCCAAGAAAGTCAAGCAAGAATCAGGACTGTCTCCTAAAGAGGATGCAGCTATGAGATCGGGTCACCACCAGTACAGATCTTGCTCAGGAATGGCAGAGGGCAGGTGTGAGTGCGTCTGAACGCACAGTGAGGTTAAGGATTTTGGAGGATGGCTTGGTGTCAAGAAGGGCAGGAAGAAAAATATCAAGGGCAGACCGACGTTCTTCTGGAAGTATAGCATTTGGACTGCAGATTACTGGGATAAAGTTATTTTCTCTGATAAAGCCCCCTTCAGACTGTTTGAGAAGTAAAAATTGATTGTCCGGCGAATAAAAGCTGAGCGCTACCATGAGTCCTGTGTCATGCCAACAGTGACGCATCCTGAGACCATTTATGTGTGGGGTTGCTTACCATCCAGGGGAGTGGGTTTGCTTAAGATTGTGCCTAAGAACGCTGCCATGAATAAGCAACGGTATCAAAACATCCTTCAAGAGCAACTTCTTCTAACGATCCAGGAGCAATTTGGAGATGAATCCACTTGGAACAATCCAGATTTTTCCAGCGTGATGGACCACAAGGCAAAGTGACCACCGAATGGCTTGGTGAACAAAACATTGAAATTTTGGGTCGATGGCCAAGAACTCCTTAGATGTCAATCCCACAGAGAACCTGTGGTCAATCCTCAAAAAAAGGGTGGACAAACAAAAACACAGAAACTGTGATCAACTCAAGCTCTGATTAGGTAACAATGGGATTTCGCCCAAAAGCTGATATCCAGCATGCCGAGGCAAATTGCAAAAGTCTTATAGAAAAAGGTTCAAACGTATAAATGTTAAATCTTTGCTTAACCTTGATATATAGATGCATTATCAATAAAAAAGTAAATGATTATACTTCACTATACCTTCCCAAGTTCACACACACTACACCACTGCTCCATTCTCTCCATTCTGGTGCCCTGTAGCTGCTCGTATCAGATTTAAAACTCTGATGCTTGCTTACAAAGCTAAAAATGGAACTGCACCCTCCTACCTTGCAGCACTTATCACACCACACAGTGCACCTTGCACCTTGTTCTCTAGTACTGCTTCACTGTTCCCCCTGTTTCTCACGAGGAAGGCATTTATCTAGACTCTTCTCTGTTTTTGCTCCTAAGTGGTGGCTTGAAATTCTCCTCAATGCTCAATGTGGGAATGCGGTAGCCAATCGGTTAAGGTACTGGACTCTGGACCTGATGGGCCAGGGTTCAAATCCCACCTCTGCCAAGTTGCCACAGTTGAGTCCTTAAGCAAGACCTTTAACCCACAATTGCTTGAACTGTAAGACCGTACGAGTTGTAAGTCACTAGGCTAAATACCATAAATGTTCAATCATCTGAGTCTCTGGAACCCATTTATTCCGCACTTCCCTCCCACTTAAAAAAACAAAAAGCAAAAAGCAAAAACAGTTTCAGCAATAACAGTTTCAGAAGTGTATTCTTGTTTAAATTCCTTAGTAATAGATTGTTACTGATGTTTTAAAGCACTTTTATAGGTTGCTTTGGATAAGGGCCTCTGCTAAATACTGCAATACATCTGACCAAAAGTTCTAAAACATGCAGCAAACTTTTGCCCACAACTGTATATGGAATATTTGTTTGACTGCTTGAGTTTACTCAGGCTTGCACATTTTACAACTTTACATTTATACATGAGGTTCTAACATTTGCACTCCAAAACAGTAATGCCGAATAGAAATACTACCACTTTGTTTGCATCACATGGGCACCAGTTTTACCCGACGGCCACGCCGCTCTGCAAACACTGTAACATATGATTGGAACCGTTTCTATGAGCATTTTGCCTTCATTAATGTCGAGCAGTTTTGCATATGAAAATGCACCATGCAAATTGAGGATTAGGAATTGTGTTTACTACAGAGATACCGCTTTGTGTGCAGAAGCCCTGCGTGACAAAAGTGTTGTGTTGGCTTTTCTGCTCGTTCCTTGACATGCTGATCCATGCAGTGAACTCCCTTCCCGACTCTTCAAATGGAATGGAATGTGTTTTTGGCTCCCTATCAATTCAACACAAAATGGCTGCTAGATTTCCTTTGGGCTGTGCTGCAGCCAATGACTCGAGTTGGCCTGGGCACTGAGAGAGAAAACGGAAGATAAAGCAAGAACAGAGCCTAGAAAAATGCTTTCAGTGTACAGCGACATTAAACATTTGCACATACATCCTTATTCTAAAATGAAAGTGCTTAATGAGTACAATTTAAGAAGTTAATTCTAGGGAAAATACCTTTAGTCATGCAGTGTTTGGTTTGGTGGTCAGCTCGCGTTGTACAAATGAGCTATTTGTGGCACGACTTTTGTTGAACATTGGTATTGTTGGATTTGAAAGAGTTATGCATTAAAAAGCGCGTTTATGTGAATGGTCATAATACAATTTAACACAACTATGGCTTGCTCATTAGGGACAATAGATTACCTGCCTATATAAACCACGTGATACAATTGAATTGAATGAATTGAACTGAATCGAACGTAGAGTGAACATAGAATAAACGTAAAGCTTATCAGGGTTAGGGGGAATTCTTTGTTCTGGTCTGGAGGTTCTTAACTGTTCAAAGCTACCCTGTGACCATGTTTATTGTACAAAGCGCTATACAAATAAAATGTAATGGAATTGAATTGGATAATTGTTAAATGTAGGCTAGATAATAAATGTGTTTGTGTGTACAGTCGTTTAACAAAGCACTCTCATAATGGTTTCTTTGTCAGTCAGTTTTGTTAAATATTCGCTCTTTGGTTGTTTAAAATATATTTCATATATATTTACTTCTTGATTAACTTGCATTGTAGATTATATTTTATTTGTTATATTTGATTTAAATATACTGCTCACCTTTTTTTTTTCTCAAAATGATACATGATATTAATGATTAATGATAATTAAATATTCTCTGTTTTTTGTGAGCAGTGTATGTTCTCTCTTTTTTTATCTTCAGTTCCTGTGTATTTAAACTTCCTTTTAAGTCTTGAACCTCCCAGTTTCTTTCTTATAATATTTGTGTTTTCCTAACCATTGTCGCGTTAAGCTTGCTCAGTTAGAGCTTTGTGTATCTAATTTGCTAAGACTCGCAAAGATTTGAAAGCGGATGATTGGAAAAGAGTATTATTTAATGAGGAATGTAGTCATTATGACCTTACTAATGCAACTGAGCTAATGGTGGTCTTTTGCACTGTACTTTTTGTTCGTTTTTTTTTGTACTGACCTTTTGTTCTTTTTTTCCAAGTGAATGTGAGCTTGTACATTTCTTGCACAAAATGTTGTTAAAATAAAATAATGATGATATTATCGTACACGACACGTATTACTCACCAAAATGTGCTACTCACCAAAATCATTTAAGATTTCAAAATGAAATGCGATATAAAATAGCAGCACCATTAGTAAACCAACAGTTGTGTTTGGCAGGGAGACAGTACACAAGTATTTGACGCTGTTACCCCACAGTTGCAGCGATCCCCGGTACACTCTACGTGTGGACTTTATGCATTAGTATATCTGCTCTCTATACCGTGCCTTGAGTGTGCGTCTGACTAGCGGTATGTGTAACCATGCTCTTGTCATGGATGTATCCAGAACGCACACAGATGTAATTGTAGTACAAAATCTATTTAGCTTCAAGCCAGTGTCTGAGAATACCCGCAAGTTCTTATGCAATGTCTACCTAGTTTGCATGCAAGGGGAAGTGAGAACCCAGAAATGAGGATTCAGCACAACTCTGGCTTTGTTGTCCTCATGCTAAAATGTGATACTTGACCTATCAGCCTCATCTGTCTAATATTCTAATATTAAATCTATCAAATAGCTGTATCAATTCATTGTTTACACTATCGTTCCTCACTCCGGTCTGCTTCTGTGTATACACTAAGTGCACCCTCCCCTGCTGGCCTGCACTCACATTTCACTTAAATATTCTGGTCCCGAGCAAACTTGCAGACACGCAGCCCTAAACTTGTGCTGTTGTGTAAGAAGATTTTTACTGAGACAGCTGACTCGAAGTTATATTTGTGGCCTGTGCTATGTAATGTAACCGTGTCTTAACCCTCGTCTTTAGCATGGTTCAGGGCTCCAGAGCTGTCCTGAAACTTTGTGTCAGCCATCCTGAATTAAAAATTGCTTAACCCAAATAAAAAAAAAAATGACTGTTGCATTTATTTCTGTATTTTTATACTGGCACAATGTCTGAATGTTAGGATTATCTTTATTATATGCATTTATGCATACACTTGAAACTTTGTTTTTGCATGATTGACCTCCTAACGTAGTGAGTTTTTGCTTATGTGTCTTATCTCGTCTTTCAATCAATCAATCAATCAATCATGTATGTATTTATACAGCGCTTTTTACAATGGCGCATTGTCTCAAAGCAGCTTCACAACAGTATATTATCTAAAAAAAGGCCAATCCCAGTCTGAGCAAGCATATGGCGACAGTGGAAAGGAAAAACTCCCTTATTTAGGAGGAAGAAACCTTGAGAGGACCAAGACTCAGAAAAGGGA
>JAUZST010063504.1:0-22833 GCA_034779995.1 Parotocinclus haroldoi | reverse complement strand
CACACTGCACTTAGATCAGGCCATATATATATATATCTATCTCAGCTCGAGTGCTAACTAGAACTAAAAAATTTGATCATATCAGTCCTGTTCTGTCGTCTCTATACTGGTTACCAGTGTAATTCCGCATTGATTATAAAATACTTCTTATAACATATAAAGCTCTACATGGTCTGCCCCCACATTATCTGAGTGAACACTTACAATCTTACAATCCAGCTCGACTACATCGTTCACAGAGAGCAGGACTTCTTTCAGTACCTAGAATTTAAAAAAGTCACTGCAGGGGGAAAAGCTTTGTCATATTTAACCCCCCAGAGATTCAGACACTCTCCAAATCTTTAAGTCTAGTCTAAAGACAATTTTAATACTAATTTGTAATTTATTTTAAAAGAGTTTTGCTATAATTTATTATACATTTTGTATTTACTTAATTAACATCTAGGCAGCTCATGGAGGATGGGTCCCCTGTTGAGTCTTGGTCCTCCCAAGGTTTCTTCCTATCATTTTAGGGAGTTTTTCCTTTCCACTGTCATCCTAGGCTTGCTCAACTTGGGATTGGCCTTTAAGGTCTTGCATTACTGTAAAGCTGCTTTGAGACAATGCTACATTGCAAAAGGCGCTATATTGAATAGAAAAAAAAAAAAAAAAATATATATATATATATATATATATATATATATATTTAGCTCTAGCTCTGAAGTAACTGTGTATCGATATAACCTTGTGTAACTGCTGCTGATAGTGATTCTGGTTAAATTAAACAAACAAATGTTGACACAGATCTTATAATTTATTTTTTAAATTATTTTATGATTTTGTAATATATAAATGAATGGATTGGAAGTAAAAAGCAAAATCAGGCTTTTCCACAACAAATATCTAACACTACACAACACAACACTATGCAACTTCCTATGTCACGAACTGTCAACGTCCTCATTCAAATGTGGCATGCGTTATAGCATATATTGTGTATCACTTGCCCGGGAATGTTTTTAATTCAAAATTCTGCTTTCTGTTGAATGTGAAAAAGTTTTTTTTAATCGAATTCCCATCATAATGTCAAATATTGTAAATCAGGCCTTGAATTTTTTTTATTAATTTTTCTGACTATATGGAAGACCCTTCCACCTTGGGACTATATATATATACACACACACACACAATATTAAAATAAACATATAGTCCAGACAACCTATGAGAATATATGCAAGGAGATATGATACAGATCAGGTGAAACTATCAATAGTATCAAAAGTATCAATAGCAAAAAATAAAGGCCACATCAACACATAAGGTTATAAGAATAATTTTTATGTTCAAATCAGCAAATACAATAAGTGTGACCTGTTTATGTGGAAGTTCTAGAATTTTAGAATAAGCTGCTGAAAGCCCACAAAGCCAAATGTGTTCTACTCACCAAATCAATGGTGTTTAGAACATGCCCCGTTTCAATTATGGTACAGGGATGAGGGCGAGCAGACAGACCAGCCCCTCAACAAGCATACTAAGATTAATGACACAGGGGTTGCTAAAGTGGGTCAGCCATGAATGTGTTTTTGAGTGTTTGTTGGGGAAAGCTGGGAGAACACAGAGGGGGCTAGGGGTGATGTACAGTGTATAGCTATACCTTTGTTTACACAGGGAGTTTGGACATTAGCAATAACTTCAGAACACTACTCCACTTGTAGAAGACAAATGCCACACAAAACTTTAAACACATTGTTCTTAAAAGTAAAAGACACAAATATATACTTTCATGCATACTTTCATGCATGCTTTCATGCAAACATGCTACACTGTAAAACGCACAGACTTACATACATGCACCAATGTGCTGTCAGCAGATGGAGCTAACATTAATGAGGTGTGTGTCAAAAATGATTTCTTGCATACGCATAAATTAGAGCATGGGGAAAAACAGCCATTGCAAATGAGAAAATGCATATAGGTTTAAACAGCAAGTACAAATACAAAAAAAATATGTGCCTAAAGACGGCATAAATGTATTGTTTCTAATTGTTTGTTTGTGTTATTTCTTGCTAGAACTTCAAAGTTGTTATGGATTGTTAGGTGATAAGCCATGATCTGGAAAACCAAGAACACTATCTGACACTATCGAACTGCTGAAGCCTGGACATATAGGAGAAGTTTGCCCTTTGGTTCAGTGCATACAAGGTTATTGCTTTAATGTTCATTTTTACAGTTTGTTTAATATTTGTACTCTATTTTAGTATAGTAAAAAACAACTTTATCCATAAGAGATGAAAATTATGATTAATCTATGCATAATGAGGCATAAAAGGTTTCATGACTTGATGCATTCTTTAATGGAGCAATCTGATGGATATTTGAATGACTGGCAGGTATGATTACTGTGTAAGATGCCAGATTCTGTTATTGCTCAACTGTAACGGGTTGGTAACACTACATACAACTCATTAACATATTTATTTAAATTACATACCAAGAAGTTTTTGAGATCAAATGTGTGAACATAAGGATGATATATATAAGTGATTTTAATATTAGAGTGAGGGGATATATTTGGGGTGTGGGTATTAGGGTAAAAGGAGGTATTAGGCCTCCTTTTGTTAGGTCGCCTCTAGCCTGGATACCTGATCGGATACAGTTAGGCATGGGAGGCAAACAGGCTCCTTATGGCTTTGGGCCCCACATATGTTTACAAATGTTGTAGCTGGGCCTGCAAATCCTACACAATCATAGTTTACCAAACCTGTTATCTTAACTAGTCCCATAAATTCTCAATTGGCAAAAATTTGGTCACCGGGCAGAATAAGAAAGTGTTGCAATCTGGCATAGACATGTTCGGAAAGACCTTGCTGTGTGTGAATGAGCATTATTCCAAAAAAGCTAGCTGGAAGAACTGCCATGAGAAAAACGGCTACAGGATGGCTACAGGATGTCCAGTAGGATATCACAACTGTTAGTGTTCATCATATCTTTAATACTATGGGTGAGTGAGCAGCAATTGTCACTACACCCCAAAAATACGAGGATAAAAGAAAGCATCTAAGAACAGGCACAGGACACCAACATCCTCATCAAATAAGAGCTACAGCGTTTAGATTAAAAAATGCCTTCACTGTCAACTACAAATCAAAGCCTGCACATTGACCTTGAGGGACCTAGTGGAATGGCCTTGCAGTAAAACTGAAGGATGCATCACCTTCAGCTGTTTCTGAATCACTGGCTTTAAACTGTTCTGACTACAGCAGATGCACAACTCATAATGCAGATCATAACCAACTCATGAATAGAGTTCTGGTGTATGATCTATCAAAAGTAGTGATTAATTGTGCTGGGAGAGCATTAAAATGTAATGAGAATCCCCTGGTAGTTGTTTAAATTTTTACAAGCTATAGCACTTTTAGAAGAAGAGAGAGCAAATCGCATTTGCTATTGAGAGATATTCCTCACTTATAATGACTCAAGCTTTTGGGGCAGATGCATTCATCATAAGAAACTGGAAGCATTCTCAATATCAGGCATAGAAATACTTTTCTGTAACTCACTTCAATGTGGTCAACCATGGTCAACATATCGTGATGCTGGCACCCTCCCCAGCAAGTGTTAGTGTGCAGCAACCTCTGTGTCTCAGCATGCATTACTGGTATGGTATGTTGGGTTTAGTTTTATGTTTAAAGGCATTAATATTGTATTTATTGACATATTGCATTTGGGTTCCTCCACTCTATTATAAGAGAAAATTAGCTGGGAGCCAGCCAGTTATAGGCAGCTGGCTTCACAGCTCTTCTTCTCAACTGAGTCTTGTCAAAAGGTGTATCAGGCAATAGCATGGAATTTGGCATGCAGGCATCATTAATGCTGTCCCCTGGCCATGTTGTTGGACACAGGATCTAGTAGCAAAAGCAAAAGAGTCCATCAGGGTTCAACTGTGATGCCGCATGAACCAACCATGAAAGCTTACCAGTTGCAAAAGTTCCTCTAAAAGCAAAAAGGAATACTCTACCACTGAGAGCATAAGCTCAATGACAGAGCATGTACATGAGCTGCAACTCTGGATATTGGCATAAGCAATTCTGATACAGATGATTAACTAGTATTATGCAAGAGCAATTAGTCCCATCCGGATGAGACTAAATTTACATGAGGTGCTGAGGTGATTTCTCTTTCCCTCCGGATGAAAGAGTATTATTACTGTGGAGACATGTAAAACTTTAATCACAGACCCCTGATAAACTAGTTCAATCTGAACAGGGCTATTAATCACAATCTCATACACTTTTTTTAGTAACATTCCTAAACTTGGCACACATGATTCAAGGAAACCAATCTCTGAATCTTTTCATCACACCTCAAACAGTGATTAGGTTTTTCTTTTTTCTAAACTCAGCTTGGCATTTTCTTAGTTTTTCCTGATGTAAAAAAAATATTGAAATAAAGTATAGTATCGACATTTCAACATAGTATAAACATAATAGTGAAGTATTCCTTCACCCAAACTAAACAAAAAATTTTTTTAAGCCCAAGTTCATCAAATTTTTCATTATTAAAGAAAAAGGACACAAAGGAAAATGAGCTATTTTTTTTAAAACTGTGTATATACTGAGATCTGTGTGAAAATAATATACAAAAAATATACATTGTGTACAGTATGTATAGTACACCTATATTGAGAAAGTGATAGGAACTTTGACATTTTTGCAAATGCATTAAAGAGTTCCTCCTATTTCTCTTGAGATAGACATGATTCGGAAAGAGCTATTTTATTGTTATTATAATACCTTCTACCAATAGGTTACACATATTTTTTGAGATTTGCTTCATGTGAAGTATGTGACACAATCAGGGAAAAAAACATGCGTGGGGAAAATACAAAACGAATGGTATAGGAGTCGCAAACTAAAGGCTGCAAAGAGCTATTTGCTCTATAGTTAACTATACCTGTAAGTGCATGAGAGTGTGTCTGTATATATCATTATCAATCAATAAATTCAAGACAACTCTGCCTAGAATTAATGACACTCACACACATATACAGTTTACAAGAATGTTGAATATATTCTATATGTGCATTTTATTGTAGCTGGGAAAGATTACGTGCATAAAGGTCAGTATACAAACCTGTGGAGAAATGATAGCATGTCTTGTATTCTGCAAAACGTCTCACACACGGCTGTAGTACGTTTGCAGGGTTGGAGTTGCCTTGTTCTCACCTGAATGAACCACACCGCAGTGTGCGTCAGCCAGCTGAGATGCCAAATGAGCTACCCAACCATGGAAGGTGAAGCTTAAATCAAAACACACAGATAGAAACTAGCTACCATGCAGAGTTCATATGCAAATGTATCTAACACTCACTGTGGCAATCATTAGTGAATTCTTCCTTATCTGATTCTTCTGTGGAAAATTCAAAGAAAAGATGATTTGTAACTTTGTGAGAACACATGTGCATGGCTCAACTGAACTGTTAGAAACACTCCCCTTACATTGATACAATCAAGTAACTTAAATAACTAAAGATGATGACAGCTCAACTAAATGCCACCTACATGTGGTGGCAGTTCTACGGTGGCACGCAGCGAGTGCAGAAAAGTACAAAATCACAGTTCATTAGATACTCAATTCACAGTAAACAAGCACATCATGCATCATAGCACACACTGATATGCTACCCCTGGGTCAATTTAGTGATATTTCTGGGATAGCATACCAGTGCTTCAATGCCTTTACTACTTAAATGAAAAATGCATGTAGATTGCATGGCCAAAGGTATGTAAACATCTCCTCAAATATGCGGGTTTGGCTGCTATGACCACTACTAACAGGTGCAAAGACATCATAGCCTGTCCTTAATAGCAACAAATTGCACTCTTTTTTTATTATTGCATTTTTAACGTGTAAGCAAAGCAAATCAATGCACATTTTCTTGTTTACATTTTTCAAACATAAAAATGTAGTGTCATGCAAATAAAAGAACAGTACTAGGAACAGGGGTTTAAACTACAAACTAAATGATCTACTCTACTTTCACCATATCTTACATAACAGATTGTAAATTTTCTATTTTATTTTTGAAGAATGACAAATCAAAATAATGTCTACTTTCCTTGTAAAAAAGATTTAGTCTTGTTCTGGCAATCAAAAAAAGGTTACTCACTGAGAACAGTTCTGGTGTTAAAAAAATGGAATTGCATTCAATGGCAGTATAATCAAGAATGGATAATCCATATAAACGATGAATCTTCCTATCAAACGATTATCCCATTTTTAAAGCGCACTGCTCCGTTACTCCATCCAGCAAGGCTTTTTTAACATCAGAGATAAGAACAGAGCATGACGAAGATGGGAAAGTAAAAGAAAGAGAAATATTTTAGAAAGGATGCGGAAGAGAGAGTGAAGTGAGTACACCTGTCAGAAAAATAGCCATAAAGTAGTTTAACAGTGTGCGTATGTGGAAACACTTCTTTTTTGCTAATACTAAATTGTTTTAATTATGCAACATTATACTGAAAATGTGGCATAAAGGAACACAATTAAATGTAGCTTCATTGTAACATTTAGACTTTTATAGCTCACATTGATTCATATTGTCCTTGTTTCATTTTAAGTTTTCTTGCTGTCAAATTGCCTGAAAGTAACATGGTTTTCTGATCAAAAATAAATAAATAATAAAAAGGTATGGCAAAAGTCCTTTATATATAAAATCTTTTAGCAATGCCTTTGCATTAGACCATTGTTTTACAATATTTTTAGTGTTTAGTCATGGAAAATATTGGAGAATAAACATGTAATGATTTTATGAATTAATATAGGCTAGTTATTTTTCATTGACAGTTATTGCTATTTTTTGTATCAGTTGATAAATGAAGTCCTCAGCAGTTTGGCCATCTCCAGCACTTCACTCAACACATGTTTAAACAAAAGTTTAAAGTTTCCAGTAACTGGGAGGTCAGAACTCAAAATGCATCATTAGTGACCTTGATGCATTGGCCCTACAAAGGGCAAAAACATGTCATTCTAATGCACTATTTCTACTAAATGTGTGTGACCCATTGTGCATTTGATTAAAACTCAGAATTCTGAATTTCTGACCTCAGAGTAGGATTTTTGGAAACTAGTACTTTAGGAATTCTGGGAACTAGTACTTGGGAACTTAAAAAACACAATTCTATCATAGTTGTTTAAATTGACAGTAATAAAGCACAATTTCTAAAATAATAATTGTGTACTATTTGTTTCAGATTATTTATTATTATTTGCTAATAATAGTCTTTCCCTATTTGTAAAAAAAAAAAAAAAAAAAAAAAAGTACCAGCATGATGCTGTGGTCACAGCGAAGTTTCTGCCTTAGGGGGAGTCTATAGTCAGCCATAAAGTGTTAACTGACTGATTTTTTAAATATCTGCATTGGAGGGAGAGAAGTGCTGGAGAATGGGCTTTCCTGGCAGTCATCAAAAGATTAAATTAGATTATTAATTAGTTTGATGGTTTTTTTATTTGACTTGGTTGTGAGTTCCAGCTATACTCTATTCTATGCAGATTTTAAATGATTACAAAACACTAATACAACCCCATATAAGAAAGATTTAGAATAAAATTCAGTCATTTTTACTTACCCTTTTACTTAATTGCATACAATATGAATTCCAGTTATTTCATGCTTTGTTAAAAGCAGTAAGCAGTAAGCGACTCTCATATTAGGGATTGTATAAGCAAGAATGTTTTAATGTCAATAAATGTTGCAGGGACTACTAGAATCATTCTACTGGAGTCAATGTATTCATCAAAAGGTTAGACTGAGCACATATGAAATGCTGAGTCTATGAATAGAAGTCTTTAAAATGTCAAGATATATTGTGCATAGTGAAAATGTCTGAACATTTTGAAAATCCTATTTATAGGTCATACTGCCAGTCTATAAATATGGAAAAGGTGCTTCTTTGTGTAAATGAGCTTAATGTTAAAAGACAGCTCTTATCTCTGATCAGTGCCCTATTCACTAACGCACTCGTGTCTGAATGAAAGTGAATTCATGCAATCATGTTTTGATATCTTGATATTGTAACCTCACCAAAAAAGTAAATGTTTTTATAAGAGCAAGCAGAGAACCATGTACTGCATGTACTATATCAGCAAATACAATTGTAAGCTTATTTGGTCATACATCTGTGCCCTGGTTTGCTTGACCCCTATATGAAATGGGATCAGTACATTTTCACTCCTATTACATTGACAGGAGATATATAGGAGATGGATGTATACAGTTTCATATTTAGTTTCGAATTCTAGAAGTCAAATGTGTTTAGGACAAACATTTGAAAAGAAGTACCGTACTCTGCTTAACAAATTACAGATTACAAATTTAGGAAAACTTTTTAATCAGAGAATAGTGTCCACCAGATTAAACTCCTGTGATATTGATCTGGTCAATTAAGCTGTGTGACATTTTGTCCCTCCTCATCTGTGAAATTTTTCACTAGTTTTGCTGTTGGCTAGGGTCAGTGTCATTAGTACAGTAGTACAAGAAGTGCAGTTCCTTGACCCTAAACTAGTTGCACAGGTTGTCCAACCCCTGCAAAAAGGCACATCAATATGTACCAAATTTCCTGTGTCTCTCAGCATGATCTAAGAGTATGGGGAGATTCTAGAAGAGCTGGACAAGGTTGCAAAAGGGGCTCAGCAGGACTGACATTTGTGCAAGCAGTAAAAGGATGAGCACTGTCAGAGCCCTACAAAATGACCTACAGCAGGCCTCCATGTGAATATTTCTGACCAAACAATCAGAAACAGGGTACATGACAGTGGTCTGAGATCCTGACATCCTGTAGTGGGATCTGTACTCACTGCCCAACATTGTAGAGTTCGATAGGCATTTGCCACAGAACACCATAACTGGAAGATCCACCACTGGCATCCTGTGCCGTTTTACAGATGAAAGTGGGTTTCAACTGAGCACATGTGACAGATGTGACAGGGTCTGGAGACATTGTGGAGAATGCTATGCTGTCTGCAACATCATTCAGCATGACCAGTTTGGTGGTAGGTCAGTGTTGATCAGGGTAAGCACACATAGACCTCCGCAAGACAATGGCACCCTGACTGCTATTAGGTGTCGGAATGAAATCCTTGGACCCAATGTCAAACTCTACACTGGTGCAGTGGGTCCTGGGGTTCCTCCTGGTGCCAGACGATGCCTGGCCTCATGTGGAAAGAGTGTGCAGGCAGTTATTGGATTATGAAGGATTTGATACCATTGGTTAGTTCTCGCTCATTTGACTTAAATTCAGTACAACACCTCTAAGACATTATGTTCCGTTGTATCTGATCCCAACAGGTTACACTTCAGACTGTCTAGGACCTCAGTAATGCCCTGGTCCAGATTTGGGAGGACATCTCCCAGGCCACCATAAGGAAATTGTTTACTGTATTTTGTCCTGTGCCACCAAATATTAAAAGTAATAATGTGAAAGTAAAAAAGAATATACAAGCTGTCAGCAGAATGCTACTGCTTATATGGTGCAGCACATCTGTCACGAATATGCTCTCCCAAAACTAGATTAGTTAAAGGAGTTTCATACCACAATAAATGGTCCTAGCAGCCTCATCCATCTTCATTTCATGCAGAACCATTAATCGCCCTTTTCATTTTTGCAGAGCAACAAAGACAGAGCAAGCCAGAATCATGGCATGGAAGGCAATTACTTTAACCCAGTTATGTCAAGCCAGGCAAACCATTGGTTTGAGAATTCTTCTAAAGAAATTTCAAGTATGAGCAGTATTCTCAAGCATTGCTCCTTATAAGGAACTTAGAGTTTGTGGCTGATTACAACCTGCAAATTGTGGACAAGAAGGAGCCTGCAATAAATTTGTAACCTGTTCCCCATTTTCTGATTTTAAACTTACACAAAAAAGGATTTGTTGTAGTGTTGTGAAAAATATCAAATGGATAATGGATTTAAGGTTTAAATCAATTTGTGTTCTCTGCTAATCTACAAAGATAGTCCTGTCAGTGAACACCCTCAGCATAAATATATCAGATAAAAATGTGTCCACCATTTGTGTGCACCCTTTTTATATTGGATTGGTGTAGTCTAAACTCTTTTTAAGGTTAAAAAGCCCAGAACTAACACTTATTCACAATCCTCATGATCTGTGCAACACAGGATCACCCAGCATTGGATCACTTCTGGCACATTGTTGTTGTTTGTCATCAGAATAATACATCATGGTATCTTCACAGTCTAAGTGTTATTTACTCAAGAACTACATCAATTCCAGACAGTGCTTATAGCTGTAGCACTAAAAAAATATGCATGGACAAACATACTAGCTACAAAAAGTAACTCAAACCTACCTGTGTGACCTTTTCTGTGACGTTGTGTGTGCGGTCGATGAGCTTGCATGGTGCAATGATGTCCATCTCTCCAGGAGGGAGAGCGATGAGGGGGTCGGGTTTAAAATCAACAAAATTGAGGGTGATCTGGGGGATCTTACTGATGGTGCGGTAGCGCATGAGGTCCGAGTCAGAGGTAGAGTTCAGTATGCTAGATTTGTTGTTTACTGCACCTGTAAACATGTGGATAGATTAGAAAGGTTTTGAAAACCTGACCAAGATGTGCATTGACCAAATAAAACTGCTGCTGCAAGAGACAATTGTAAATGTAGACATCATGTAGAAATACTACAGTGGTATTAGTAATACATTGTAATAATATACAATAATAGTATATGTATTATTCATTTTTTAAAGAATGCTAAGCAGAGTTCTGGGAGTTATGGGATTTGTTCAGTATGTATTAGTACCACTAACAAGATTTTTAACACATTCCCCCGTGCTAAGATGCAAAGGGAAAACCTGGTTATTAAAGACTTACTTACTATGTAAAGGAAAGGATAGTTGCTTAATAGTCAGCACTTAGCAATTTTATAATTTTTACATTTTGTACAATGCCACAACAAATGAAGTGTTTGCAATTAACAACCCCTGTGTGATAGCCCATTCTATATGCCCCTGAGCCCAAAGAACATCAACACTCACTGCTTCTGAACATCATTATTTTAAGTGACTTATGTAAATTCAACTCATTATTGTAGTACTTCACAAAAGCAGAATGAAACATTAATTTACACATTGAGGAACACAAATGTAAACATTTTTAAAATGTTCCTTTATTTTTCATACCATCACAACTTTCTTTCATATTTTAAGCGCAATATCTACATTATTTGAGGGAAAACATTTTTAAAAATTGTGCTGTCTTGTTCAGATATTGGAATGTTAATATTTGTGTTTTACTATAGAAAGTATACAACTGTATACTTTTCCACGATTGTTGTGTTTGTCCTGCATGCTCACCAGTGCTGCTGCTTGCTGGTTGGGTGGAGTGTTTGCGTTCCCATTCAGGCCTCATGGCCTCGATGTCATCAACAGAGGATGCACGCCGCATGCTGTGGAAGCTCTCACGTGAGCGGCTGTTTGTTAGGCTACAGTTGGAGGTTGAGGCATCTGGGTTAAGCCTATGTGCCCGTGGAGAGGACTGACTAAAGAGTAATGTGGAGGGGTGTGGGTGTGATGAGAGAGGGGGTGTAGACTCGCTTCCCAGCAGAGTTCGTTTATCCTCAGGCCACAGAGAGGATGAATTTGTGCCTGAGGGGGTGGTGACAGAAGGGCAGCTCTGATCATTTTCGGGCAACGAGACTAGCTCGCCAAGGGCCAGAGACTCACGGCTGCTGCCACGCCTGGAGCCAGTAGCCCCAGTGATGCTTGCACGGCGGCCTGTCTCTGGGTCTTCATTCAGAGATGACTTGCTGTTACTGTCAGACTGCATGAGAGGCAGATGCAGACGAATACGGCATGCTCGGTCTAAAATAGAATGAGGTTAAACAGAATGAATTAGCAAGACTTAAATCTCTTAGAAAAATGTTTTGACGTAACCTTTTTTTTTAAAATAAGGAATTTATAGAAAAGCGAAAAGTAATACTTGTGGAGCGCCAGGGCAGAGGCAAACGATGGTTAAGCTCCTGGTTCTGGTTGTGGAGTTTTTCATCAGTCATGACTTCAAAGTTGAGTATGAACATAATCACCAAGCCATCCTCATTTTTGACTGGTACCACATCTATCAGACACAGAAAACCCACACCTGAAGTAAAGAGAGAAAGAGTAAAGCAGACAGAGAACTGTTAAAGCAGACTGCATTTATTATAATTCAGCATTTCAACTATTGGTGTGCTTGGAATGAACTGTTACAAAGGTTTGGGGTAAAAACAACTCTTTCTGATTAATTAGCTAATTCAAGTATTGCAAATAAAACAGAAACTTGACTGACATTTACTTTATGTAAATTCATTCAGAACTACAAACAAGATATTTTTAATAAAATATTTTGTGTCCGTATTATTGGAACACAGGCATTTATTACTAATTATGAAAGTTCTCAAATGCACACAACCAGAAAGTTCAGTGCACCAAACCAAATTTCTACTGTGCCAAACAAATTTGGGAATTTTTACGTTTTCTTAACATACAAGTGAGCACACATAAGCTACATTTATTCTTATAATCAGAGTACATTCTCACAATATACTTTCTCTTAACATATTTTCATACTGTTGTACTGTTTCTTACTCAAACATTGCATATCGCTGTGGTAAATCTAGTAATTAAAGCAATGTTCTTAAATAAAACTGAATACAGTCGAATCCCGTTAATTGGTTAATGGGACCAGCCACTTATTCAGACCGAATCCTAAAGTACCGAAACAAATCCTATTATATACGTGTAATGTTATTTGCTTATTTGGACCAAAATTCTGTTTAATCGGACCAAAGAACATGAGAGCAAATAAGAGCGGATACAAAGTGGGTCAGCGAGATATGGAAGGATTTTTGGGATCCCTGGGAGAATTTATGATTTTATCAAAGGTCAGGAAATCCAAAACGTGTTGACAAGAGCAAAACCAGCGGGAGGTGAACACGCCCACCACTTTCTTGATTTTGTTGTGCAGTCCGTCAAAAGAACGCGTCAGATCACACTGAATAAGCTGAGTATTTATACATTGCGTTGTAGATCGTTTCAAAAACTTGTTTGCAAATGTATTTTTCAATGAACAAAGTCTGTAAGCAACAGTAGTTCTTGTTTGTACGTTCGCTATACATGTATAATCGCACAATAAAGGTTTAATAAACATGTCATATGTTACATAAATTATAGCACGTTCCATCTTGTAACATGGGGCATGTTCGTTTAATCAGACCAGCAGGTTATTATGACCAAAACAATCGCTTCCCGATGTGATCCAGTTAACCGGATTTGACTGCATATTCACGCTGGAGCTCTAAATTATCTTAACATTATCATTTGCATGTAGATTGTAAAGTCTTTGTAATGCTAACCAGCCACCTCATTAACTCAAGTTAATTTATTTTACTGCTGTCCCAATGTCACGTTACTTGCCTCGGGCCATTCAGGCAGTTGTTTCTGCTGAACAAAACCATTACAGTACAACTATTACATGACTTATATTTTGCAACTTTTGCAAATTTTAATGTGTAACAGCATTAATTGTCTTTTAACATATTTTTAAAATTTGCCTCTTGCAGTCCATCACCTAAATCTTAACATGCTGTGTTATGTTTTAAATTCTAATTAAAATGTAATACTACAATAAACCTGTTTTTTATTATCACATGACATATGTCATTGCACAAGAAGAAATGACTTATACAAAGTTAAAAAACAATTTCATGCACGCACTAAACAACACACACAAAAACACTTGTAATTACTGTTATAATAATAATAATAATTATTATTATTATTAAAATAAATAAAAAA
Source organism: Parotocinclus haroldoi (assembly GCA_034779995.1). Taxonomy (NCBI): domain Eukaryota; kingdom Metazoa; phylum Chordata; class Actinopteri; order Siluriformes; family Loricariidae; genus Parotocinclus; species Parotocinclus haroldoi. The sequence continues at coordinate 9,008 of JAUZST010063504.1, read as the reverse complement.
ATAAATAAATAAATTTATTACTATTATAATTATTATTATTATTATTATACAGAGCTCCAAACTTAAAGTTATGTATACAAATACAAACACTGCAAGAAAATGTTTCAAAATTGCATTAACATATATGTATATTTGTTTTAATATATGGTAATATCTCAGGCTTCCATATAATAGCAAAAAACCTAGCTTATAACTGAACGAACTTGATACTCGCAAATTACACAGATTGAGTATGCAATATCTCATATAAACTGTCAGTTTCCATTTCCATTTATGTAAATATGTCTGCATTAATATAGCATCAACAAAATGAATCCACAAAAATCTGATACCCACCATATGAATAACTCCTTATCCATGCATCTTGCCTCCTTTAACCGTTATTGTTTAAATAATATATGGTCTACACAACTGTTACTGTTTACTACAACTTTCAAACATAGAAGCACCATATCACAGTGTCAAAATCATACTTAATATTAATTCTTTCTGTACCACCCAGGGTACAGACAGGAATGAGTAGTCATGTAGAAAAGACTGACAGTTAACAACAAAAAGGACAGAACACGACAGAGATTGAGAGAGAGAGAGAGAGAGACTGGCTGACTACATAATCCTTGCCATGGCAGAATCAAGGGGAATAGCACATGGATTACAGGTCCCCTAACACCATCTGGCCGTGTGTGTGTGTGTGTGTCTACAGCATCTAGAAAACTGAAATACTAAGAAGACACAACTAACACTGATATTATCTGAGGCTTCTTTTGGTATAAATGAGAAAATTGTATCCCAATTTCATGATTTTGTTGTAATATTTTACAGCCCTCATTTATAGGGGTTTGCATTACAGCACACACATTTCAACAAATTTTAACACAGGAAGTCAGAAAACATTAACAAATTGATGTGAGAGATTCATTCAAAGAATTTTCCCCACTTTAAGAAATTTTCCCCTTGGTGATAATTAAAGTACTCTCTATCTCTGTCTGTCTGTCTATCTATCTATCTAACATCACTCCATGATTTACTTACAAAAATATATTCAACTTTCAATAAAAAAATTCAGATTTTTTTTTCCCACATTTCTAATGAACAACCATGCACTTTAGATACAATGGACATTCCAACAGTGCACTACATCCTTACTATTAAGCTGTGTGCGATTCAGGCACAGAACAAATGTAGTGGAGGCAGCATAATGAAAAGCAATTGTTGATAAATGTATTTTTGTTTATTTTGAATTTAATCACTGTTAACATTAACAGCAATTTAACCTACTCTCTCACATACCACATAGTCAAATGTGACATAATTAAGTGCAATAAATACAATAAAATGACATTTCTATACTCCTAAAAAAGTGGGCAGTGTAAAGTTACTGTTAATATTTGTTGTTGTGACAGAATTCATAAACATACTGGCAAAACATTCAGAAGCCATTCAGTGCTCACACAGCACCATCACAACTGCAATTTTAAGCCTGCAATTATCAAGTCCTTCATAAATCAGCTATATAAGTGTAGAGGGAAATAAACTATGATGGCTCCCCAGGAATAAAATAGAAAAATAATGCAATAACACGTAAAATGGAAAAAAAGGATATTAATGTCTAAAACATGAAAGAAAAAAGACTGTCTAATATATTTCATAACGCCCTCCCCCACCCCCATCTCCAACATGCATACACAGGAGGATTAAAATTAGTGTGGAAGGAGGGATTTGACATCAATTCATTATGTGCCCTGTTTTTCCCCTACTCCCTTTAAAAGCTTACCCAATCTCATAAGAGCTATACTCTTAGTTGTGTCCTTAGACTTGTGTTAGTTGTGTCTTTAAAACTACATGTAAACCTACAAAGTATGGTAGGTGTATATTATGAAACAAAACACTTATTTCACTTGATAAAAAAATGAAAGACAAATAATCTTAAATCATTGTATTGAAGCTTAGCAGGGATGACAGTGGATTTGCAAGGTTAATAACATAGTTGTGAATGTCCTGGACTCTCATAGTTTCATTCATGAAAAATCATAATACTGCCTTTGTCCAACTTGAATTTGGACACAAGCTGGAAAAACAGAATAAAGTGGGGTTCCTACTACATTCTTAAGGATTTTTCCGATACATGGATTGGAATTCACTAAATTTAAAGACTAAAAGTTACTTATTGTGCTTTATCATCCAGACTACCGTATGTAAGAATACTTCACTGTCCCTATTATGAGCAGTGCTAAAGTAACTCAAACAGCCAACATGCGAGTGCATAATTCGACTAAATTAAAAAAAAAAAAAAATAAATAAATAAATAAATAAATATATATATAATATATATATATATTTAACCTTAAATTAACACTAAAACTTTAAATCACTTTTACAGTGGTATCCTGACACAAGACATTGCTGGCCAGCAGCACAATTTACAGACAGGACTTATAATAGCTAAATATGTTATAAAATTAAAATAAACTAAATTAAATAATAATCGTAAAGTCTCCAAAACATCAACATCTAAAAATATATGTCAAAAAACACCCCAAAAACAGGCAATTAAAGTCAGCAAAAGCAGCTACAACCTGATGTACCAAACCTTCCTCCAAATAATTAAAGATAGCCTTCCCAAGAAAACAGCTACAGGAAATTGATTACATGACTGATTCAAGGAGGCAGGAGCAGTCCAGTACATACTTTAGGAAATGATAGTAGGAGAAATTTCCTAAGACCGAAGACGGTAACTTCCCCGGCATAAAAAAAGGACAGCCTTCTACACTTCTTACAACAAAATAGGGGATATTTAATTATAGAACATTCATTTTGATGTATGCCCTAATTTCTGTGAGCCATGTAGAAGGCACATTTCATTTTAAAGTAGGCCTATCTCCTAATGTTTTGTGTGCATTATATATAGGATAAACAATGCTGACCATCAAACCTGTGCATATAAATGACAGTGGTGAATAAGGGCTTTACAGATTGCAATAAACCACAGTGATTCTTGGAAGACAGTATCTAACGTGTAAGCATTGCATGTACACTGTATGACATTACCATAAGTCCCCCATTGGCCTAGACAGCAATTTAAAAACTTGTTTCTAAATGAAAACACAATGTTTGCTGAATTTGATACTTATAAGAGAGAGACTGATCTATTGGCAACCCGAAATAATTGGACTGAGGCACAGACTCAAGCTCAAAGGCCTGCAATGTGGCGATAGAGGGTATTTGAAGCGCATATCTGGTCTTGTACAATTTAGTTATTATTTTGGAGAACTGACGTAGAAGATCAAGAAAATCTGACAAATAACTTTCATTTGTTGCAATATACAGCGGTATATTTGGTATAATGCCTCAACTCTTTAATATAAAGTAAGATACTGCCCCCTAGTAGAAAAATGACTACATTACACAAGGTGCGGGTTAAGCAGTAGGTTCAGAAGGGTTTCAGAAATAAAATGCACAGATCTTTAAATAGCAGTATAATTAAAAACAGAATGGACGTATAAATCTGCCTTCAAAGTCATACAAAAAGCATGAAAGAAAAAAATCTCAGAAAATACTTGATATGTTTTTAACAATATACATCAAATTAATATCCTCTACGTTATATCATATTTAAATGACATTTTTCCTACATCACCATTTTCCAAGGTTACAAAGACCACTCACTGCTGTCAGAACCTGCCCTAGCAATTATGAACAATGCAATACTAAATAAACCAAATGTCCTCACCGTTAGAAGGATACAGTACACACAGTGGCGAATTTGCCTGTAGCATTTACAAAAAATCCCAATAACATATAGCGACTAGCATTTTACATAATTACACATAATTTAATAGTTCTGTAACAGCTTGTAAGACAGGTCATAACTTTTCTCCCACTCAATGCTGTAAAACTAAATGTAATGCACTGCTTAGCACTAATTCTGATTAAGTGGTATGAAAATGAAAATACAGGAGCGTTATTCAGTGTGTCTATTAGGTGTGTTTCTAGACTACTAATTCGTATTCTTACATAAACAGAATTTAGAGGGGCACTGCCCCCTGTTTACCAAACAGTCATATGGGGTACGACTACATAAAACATAAGCCGTTACACACTAAATAGATCACTATTATTGGCTCTACTCTGCCAACAATGAGAAATGAAAAAGTAATCTATTAATGACATTACATTTATTTATACTGTAGCATTGATCACAGGGGCAGACCGTCCTGGCTCCAGCGATCATTGCTGTGACTCACTGATCTTATTCTTTTGGGTACGTGCGCGCTGTTAAGTTTGTTTATAGAGCGTGCAGGACCTATGGGCGTATTTGTGGGCGTGGCTTGTGCAAGTGAGATCCACCTGGGAGTTACCGTCTTCGAAAATACTTTTGCTGTACATGTTGATGTTAAAGGCGAGTGGTGAGATTTAGAACGCTAGATTGGTTCTGAAAGTTCTTCTAACGGCTGGTGTTAACTGTTTAATTAATGTCTTTAGTGATGTCCTTAAATAATGTATAATGTTTACTTTTGTTAGGTTATACATTTATAAGTTACCAGACACAACAGATATCTGAGCTAACATTACCAGTGCGGTTGACTTCCTTTTAAGTACAGTACTTGTAAAGCTGTAAATGTAGATGGTATTGAAAAAAAGTCAACTAAATGTTATTCAGAAATTCATTCGTCCAAACAACAACGTAGTTAAAAAGACAAAACTAAAATAACTGAAACAATGCTAGTCTAAGCTCTAATCAAAAAAGCAAACTTTGCTTCACACAGTCAAGCACAATAAAAGCATCTTACCACTAGAGGACACAACTGCGCTTTGTTTCAGCCAACTTATTTTCTTATTACAAAAACGTGCAATAAGAATTAAAAAAAAAACATGCATTCAGGTGCAGGGATTAACATGGGAACTACTTAATGTTTGTGGTCGTAGATGTGTTGAGATTAAGAGAGAGTGAGAGACTCCTGCATCTAGGTTTGGGTAATTTGTTAATGGGTGCATGAACTGTGGAGTTGGGTTTTTGGTGTAGGAATTATGGGTGTGGGTTTGGTAGCCCAAAGGTCCCAGGAAACGTGCCAGTGAGTGATGTATCACAGCACACCCACACACGCAACATGGCCAGTCACCTGCACTCCCAGTGGCACTGTACAGACGGTGCATTGAATTGAATCCCTTTCATCAACAGAATGCATCCCAGGTCTTCTCCTTTTATGCATACCAATTATTTTAAATTTAGATGCACACACACACTAATTATTGTAGCTAATTAATAAAACATATACACTCACCCATAACCCTGACATTAACCTCAGTAACCTAAAATAAATTTGTTGATTCTTGGTTTTTCAAAAATAAGTTGCAGCTTCTGTCATAAACCAGCTTGTGGCAAAGGGTCATAACGTAAACATTGTCAGATTACTTTCCTTGCTGGGTTCCCACAGTGTACTTTAAACAAGGGTGTGCACAAACACAGGTATCCAGAGTGAGCACTGAATGCACTGGATGTGACTTGGAAATGTAGTTTGTTTTCCATTTTGCCAATTTGCCAAAATGATGTTCTCGCTCTCACTCTCGCTCTCTCACTCTCTCACCCTCTGATTCTTTCTATTGTCATGGTGGAATGAGTTTATTTAATCAAGTGTGCACACAGACTACATTAAGCTTGTTTTATGGAGTGCACTATTCGGTCATGCTCTATCAACAGCAAGGCTAGGCAGTTCAATGCCGGTTCCCTCTTCACCAGAGCTTGACCTGATCTTCATTTTTGCTGAGTGTCGAGTCATACCCCTCCTTGCTAACTGGGACAAAATTATATACTGTAGTGGTTGAAAGTTTGGGAACCCTTTAGACCACTTTTCAAGAGAACTGAAACCTTCCTAGGAGAACACTATAAAGAAGGCATGTAAGAGATGAGACCAAAATAGAACTTAAAATAGAAACTAGAACTACTTAATAGAACTCGAAATATCAAAAAAAATATCAATACATGACTCACTGAGCTGAGTTTCAAAAGAACATGCATGATGTAGCAAAATAAGCACAGAGATGTTCTAGTAATGTTTAAGGAAGTATAGAGTTAATATTTTAGAAATTTAGGTTTAATGCTGTTTAAGAGGAAATACCCACAATTTGACATTTATCACAGGCAACTAAACACTTGTCACACTATTTCACAAAATCAAATACAGTGGAGAAAATAAGTATTTGACACACTGCTGATTTTTCAAGTTTCCCACCCAGAAAGAATGAGGTCTGTAATTTATATTGTAGGTACACTTAAACTGTGATAGACAGAATCTAAAAAAACTACAATATAACATTGTAAATAATTTACATTTTATTGCATGAAAATAAGTATTTGATTTCCTACCAACCAGCAAGAATTTTGGTTCTCACAGACCTGTTAGTTTATCTTTAAGAAGCCCTTCTGTTCTGCACTCATTACCTGTATTAATTGCACCTGTTTGAACTTGTTAGCTGTATAAAAGACACCTGTCCACACAGTCAATCAATTACACTCCAACCTCTCCATCATGCATAAGACCAAATAGCTGTCTAACGACACCAGGGACAAAAGTGTAGACCTGTACAAGGCTGGGATGGGCTACAGGACAATAGGCAAGCAGCTTGGTAAGAAGGCAACAACTCGGCTCAATTATTAGAGAATAAAAGAAACACAATATGGCTGTCAATCTTCCTCCATCTGGGGCGCCATGCAAAATTTCATCTTGTGGGGTAAGAATGATTCTGATAAAGTTCAGGAATCAGCCCAAAAATACATGGGAGGACCTGGTCAATGACCTGAAGACAGCTGTGACAGCTGGGATCAAAGGTGGTCATTATTAACAGGACACGCAAGGCCACACCAGCAAATGTCCCGCTTGAAGTTCACCAGTGAGCATCTGGATGATCTAGAGGAGGGATGGGAGAAGGTCTTGTGGTCAGATAAGACCAAAATAGAGCTTTTTGTATAAACTCAACTCGCTGTGCTTGAAATAAGAAGAAGGATGAGTACAACCCCAAGAACACCGTCCCAACCGTGAAGCATGGAGGTGGAAACCATACTTTGAGGGTGCTTTGATGCAAAGGGGACAGGATGACTGCACCATATTGAAGGAAGGGTGGATGCATAGCGAGATTTTTGCAAACAACCTGTCTGTGACCCACAGCCAGAACAAAACTTGCCACAGATGTTTGCAACAAAGAATCAATGCTAAGAAGACTGAGAAACAAGCAGAAGAGATCAATAAGGTCAAATACCTTGAAATTTATATATGGTCAAATGGTCAAATGCCAGTATACTTGAGAAATAAGTTAAATAATCATTTTGTATAAAGGTAAAAGATACAATAGGCTTTTGAGTTTTGAGAGAACAACCATCACTGCCACTTTGTGGGTGGACCATTTTGTTTGTAGCTGCCATTTTGTGTTCAGCTTTTGTTTGGTATCAAACCAATTTGTTACTCCATCAGATGGGCATACTTAAACTGGGCATCATTGCATGCTTTGAGAAAACGTATGCCTGGTAATCCAGACATCCTAGGATCAACTCTCTCTCTCGTGTGTTTAGAAAGGAATATATAGTATGTATGTATGTATGTATGTATGTATGTATGTATGTATGTATATGAATATTATCCACATCTGTTTTTCTTTCGCCCCAGTAAAACCTAATTTGTTATAGTGTATGATTAACACTATAAACCATATTTAATTAAAGTAATATATTTATTCACAGTATATTTATTCATCTATTCACAGTAATTAATTGCTAGTCCAATGCATAATAGGTGAAAAAAGTCATATGAAAAAAAGAATGAAAGCACATACAGCACTTAAGTTTACGTTGTAGTGGATGCATGATCTCCATCTAACAAGCCAAACTAGCTTGCCCATCTGTTAACTGACATCAGCCTGATCCAAAGCTTGTGGACATGATTATTCTGAAACTGAGAAATATTTATATACGGTAACTACATTGTTGCTAAAACAATGTATATCTAATCTAATAGGCCTAAGACTTTTGCACAGTACTGTAGGTCCGGTGACTGTGTAGTCCATGACAATCAGCCCTCCGTGATCTTCTTTGGTCTTCAAGTAGTTGTTGCAAGGCTTTGATTTGTTTTTGGGTCGGTATCCTGTTGCACGGTAAATCTTGCCAACAAAGGTCCAGTGAAGCCTTAATGCAATAGATCTGACATTTTTGTCCCCATTGTATACCAGGTTTGCTTGCGGAGGTGTTTTCAGGTCTGCCAAATGCTGTACATGTAAAAAGTTCAAAATAAACAAAACATGTAATTTGACAAGTGGTGCTCCAAATGTGTGTGTCAGACCTTACATGTAATGACACAGCATGTATTTTCTATGTGACATATTGGGGCAGAGAATTTTAATTTCTCTTCAGTACTTTTTTCAGCATTTTTTACAACTTTTGATGTAAAATAATCAGCTTCTGTGAAGTTCTTAACCCAATTACTAGGACTTTCTTTACTGACAACTCAGAGATAGCGTAGGTCATGAGGAACTTCAAGGTACGTAATGCATTTCCCATTTCCTGACAGTCTTTCTAGACAAACTATTATAGTCCAACCAGGAATAGTAAATCCATAAAGCAACATAGCTAAAGAAGCAAAGAAGATGATTTGAATATTTACAGAGCACCAGAAGATCACAGTTAATACATAATGTTGAATTATTACTGATGTATATAATGCATGTTAAAGTAACCATTCAAAAGCACTTCACTTAAATTATTTCTGTTATGAAAAGTAAAGAGACTAAGAGTGTCACCAGGATTAATATCAATGATATATCAGCCATAAGGTATAGTTTGTAACACAGCCTCTTCATCAGGGAAATGACTGGATTCTCTTGACTTATTATCTACCATGGGCCAATGAGGCACTTTATCTTCCAGTACAGTAAAGCACAGGGATAATTCATGCAATCACTGGCAAAAGATAAACTACCAAGGAGAAATAGCAATTATTATTATTAGTAGTAGTATAAAAGTG
>JAUZST010063493.1:0-22835 GCA_034779995.1 Parotocinclus haroldoi | reverse complement strand
GTACAAACAAGAACTACTGTTGCTTACCAACTTTGTTCATTGAAAAATAAATTTGCAACCAAGTTTTTCGAAACAATTTACAACACAATGTATAGATACTCAGCATGCAAAGAATAATACTGTAAAAAACAAGTTCTTACTAAATTCCAGTCAACGTTTGAAGAACTTTTCCAGCTTTCTTTTGACGGACTGCACTTGAACAAAATCAAGAAAGTGGTGAGTGTTCACCTCTTGCTGGTTTTGCTCTTGTCAACACAACTTTTTGGATTTCCTGACCTGATAAAAAATTTTGATTTTTGATCAATTCTCCCGGGGATCCCAAAAATCCTCCCATCTCTCGTTGACCTGATTTGGGTGATGGTAGACAGTAAACAAAACCAATGTTAGGCATATGAAGGAGGGAATGCAAGCCTTCAAAACTAGTCAATGGTTTTCCTGCAATCCTGTCCAGGATTAAGCGGATTAGAAAGGGAATGAATGAACTTTCTGTTTTTCCCAGGAAGGGTTTACCACACCCCAATGACCTAATGCAGACCTTTGGAAAGTGAGAGGAAGACTACTCTGGTAGAATATGTAAATGAGATGAGCCATGAAATACAGATCTCTGGAATTGTTGGACAAAACTGCTAACCATTTCGTGACCATGGCACTCTAGGGCAAAGCTGCTAATCTTTATAAAATAATTTGGATTTATGTAGAACGTTTCAGAAACATTATATGTTAATATACAGTCATAAAATAAAAGAAATCATAATAAATTAAAATGTTCCTGAAAATGAGTGGCAGAAGTTCCTAGGGAGAATGAAATAGGCAAATAATTCAAAACCTAAACATTATACTCCAGTTCACTCTGTACACACTTCTAGACATTCAAGTCCTGGTCTTTCAGGTGCTTTCAGGACAAGTCAGACGTCAAATGCAGACAAGATTAGTTGTATCTGAGGGTGGAGAACCTGTTGAGGAATTAACCTACAGTGCTGTAGCAGTGATCCCTAACTAATCCCTAACAGACTGGTTTGAGCAGGTAGAAAGGCAGCGGTGACTAACACTAACAACAACTACTTGTTAAAACCAAGGTAGGCTATAAAGAAGAACATCTCTGAATGCACAACATATTAACCCTTGAGCAGAAGACCCCACTGGATGTCAATCCTGCCCACCCAGATCAGGAAACTGGGGCTATAGTTTCGCACGGGAATCTCTACATTCGGATTTTAGAGAATTCGACAGTTCTGAAGGTTAGTGAATCTGTATGTGGAATATGTACCCATGAAGTGTTGTTGTATTTACTTGATCAAACAGCAGGCTGCGCTATGACAAGACTATTCAGAAGACGGTGCCAGAGCGTCGCGGTGTGACTGCGTCATTTTATGCGCCTTTCTTAATGTGCACGGCAGCAGCCCGCAGTTGAATCAGCAGATTTTTGTTGTTATTTATTCAAATAAAACAACTTGCACTAACCATCGTAATGGCTGAAGCAATTCAAAAGAAACTACAGGCAGAATTGGAAAAATACCAACAGATACAAAAGGGTGTGTGAGTATGGCAGACTGTATTTCGTGGTAATACTCCATAGTGTCCGACATGTGCTTTCATTTCGCACTTATAGCTTATTGTCGTTGTTGCTTTACCAATTAAAAATGTCACATAAATGTTGCTAATGTACCCCCGTTCCTGTACTAGCACTGGGTTATGTGTCATGTTGTTTATAACTTTCACTGACACAGACCTAACCAAAATACTACACATGCAATCTTTAACATGCTTTTGTGCTGCAGCTCACAGCCAACCAGGGAAAAAGTCAGATCATATTACCCTGGTTTTATTTACGTTACGATGCCTGTCTCATGACTGAAGTACGTGACCGAATTATTTCGACTACACAGTCGTAATATTCACATCTTGAGTGTAGCTAAAGTAATGTAGCCTTCAAGCGCTGGCACTTTGCTTAACCTGATGCAGCCATTTCTTAATCTGTAGAATGATCACAGCTCTGAGTATATATCTAACAATTAAATTACCTAAATAGGTTTAGATGCACAAAGCTAAAACGAATTAAACGAAGTAGAAGGTCAAATGTAACACAATAAAATACAATATACATAAGAGAAAATGGTGTTAGAGAGAGTATACAGGGTGAGTCAAAAGTCAGAGGACATGCCGCGTAACCACCAGTATCGTCAGTTCCATTTTCAGTTAACTGTGATGAACAATAAATATTTAGATCATTGGCAATTCTTTGATATGCTGCATTTACATTTACAGCATTGAGCATACTTATGCTGGACCTTCTGGTCCAGAGTCCAGTACCTTAACTGCTAGGCTACCACAGTTCGAATGGCTACATGACCACCTTCTCATTGGAAAAACTTGCCTTGGATCCAACATGTTGATTTTCAAGACTGTGACCATATTCCAAACAAGGACTGAAAGATAGGTCCCCTTTCCCTGACTTGCTGGGGTACGAAGCTATAATTATCCCTTTTGTTTCTCCTGTGGCTTTTGACTTACCCTGCAGTATCAGGAGACTGTACACTGCTCACAAAAATTAGGGGATATTTCGTTATGGAATATTACACACCTGAAGAACCTGAAGTAACTCCATTTCTACTTAAATAAATAATGCCCATATATTCTCTTATGTTCTGTATTTGGTTTTATTTGTACTATTCCAATGCTACATTCTATTCTTTATTCTGTTTTCTCAAATATTGCCCTCGTACTGTTGCTTTCTCTTTTAAGGTAGTAAACAGTAGGAGGGGTGTGCTCACCTGGCTCGGCAACAGGCTTATTATTAGGCCAATGAACATTGCACGACAGGCAGGTCAGAGATTCGATCCCCTGGGATGAGAGCCAAACACTGATTGAGACAAACCAAAGCCCAGTGTGGTAACATCGGTCACCATACTTATTGCCAATTAAGCATTTGTAGGACCAGCTGGGATGCCAGCTTCAGCAAATTATTTGTATGGAGGATCCAGCTGTGGGCAAATATGTTATAGAGGTTTGTTTCTCACCAACAGGTACAATACCTAAAATTAGACTATGAGAACCTTTTTATAGAGCAGTGGAGCAAGCAATTTTACGCCTGGGTCCTTTCTGTGCGGAGTCTGTAGAGGTGTACTCTGGATACTCCGGTTTCCTTCTACAGTCCAAACTAGTTCTAATTTGACCTTGCTGTATCGATATAACCTTGTGTGTGTTGCTGAAATGGTCACTGATGCTGAAAGCGACATTTAGTAACCAAACCAAATAACAAATCTCTTCCATCTTTCATCATAATTATCATATTATATTTATTTGCTTATGGCAATCATGTTTCAAAGACAGACATGAACATACTATACACTCGACTGACTAAGTTCAAATTTTGTCTGTGCGATTATTGCACAATCTACTTGAGACTAGGACATTTTAGGGCGAAATAGGTCGAATGTAATTGAAATAATTGAAATAAAATGAAAATGAGACCATGTTCAAATATTGTAAATAGGCTTTTCCATGGCTTGTCAGAATACCATGAGACCCACACAACCCTAGTGCCTGCAGCTCATTATATACAGGAAATCCTGTAGTGTTGAAGACACCGTCATGTTAATTCAGACATAATTTTTTATCTAATTAAATTTTATTGCTTTTGTTTCATGGATTAATCTGTCATGTACTTGAAAGTTCTTTGTTAAAAAGACATGCATTAAAACATATTGGAGACAGTTTATAGTTTTTTTGTTGTTATTAACCTGGGTGTAGCTGTACAATAAGTTAATTTAAAGGAACTGATAGATGTTCAGAATATTAAACCCTTACAAATGTAGAGGGTGACTGATAAAATGAGCATAGAAAATATTTTTGCGTACAGTGAATAAATGTTATACTTACACCAGTTTCTTACCTTGTGCTGATCTTGGATATCCTGGATATTTTTGAAAACAAATAAATAAATGAAATATCTAGACATTAGGCTTAGGAAAAGTAATTTTTGCTAAGTGTGTACAGATCTAGTAATCAGTGTCAGTATTGGACAGCTGTCAAATTGGATTTTACTTAATCTGTTGTTGTGCCATAAACATTTGTTTTGAGTAAGTAAAAAGCATTACACTACTAACAATTTTTACCGTTTTCCATTATTTGCATAAAGGGATCCGTATTATTTGAGTGTTGATCCATATTTAAGTTCTTCATTTGAGATTTTCTGAAATACACCAGCTGGCATTACATCAGTACACTCCCTTTGTTGTAGTTATAGATATATCATGAACTGTTCATGTTTGGTAAAATGTGTCTGGACATTGCTTATGCAGTATAATGGTATACAGTTGAATCCAGTTAATTGGACCACCGGTTAATAGGACCAGCCGCTTATCCGGACCGAATAATGCCAAAACAATCCTATTATATACGTGTAATGTAATTCGCTTATTTGAAACAAAATATCGATTTAATCGGACCAAAAAAATGTGAGCGCGAATAAGAAAAAGAAGCCACAAGTAGCCACTTGTGCGGGTCAGCGAGATGTGGGAGGATTTTTGAGATCCCCGGGAGAATTTATGCTTTTATCAAAGGTCAGGAAATCCGAAAAGCTGTGTTGACAAGAACAAAACCAGCGGGAGGTGAACACGCCCACCACTTATTTTGTTGTCGTGATTTTGTTCAAGTGCAGTTTGTTAAGAGAACGTGTCAGATCACACTTCAAACGTTGACTGGAATTTAGTAAGAACTTGTTTTTTACAGTATTATGCTGAGTATATATACATTGTGTTGTAGATCGTTTCGAAAAACTTTTTTAATGAACTAAATTTGTTAGCACCAGTAGTTCTTGTTTGTACGTTCTCTATACGTGTATATCGTACAATAAATGTTTGATAATCATTTAATTTGTTACATAAATTATAGCACGTCTCGTCTTGTATCATAGGGCATGTTCGTTTAATCGGACCAGCCAGTTATTAGGACCAAAACGATCACGTCCCGATGTGGTCCAATTAACCAGATTGTACTGTATTAGTGTATGGCCATGATTGGTCTACTTAATTAACTTTAAATTGCAGATGTCAGTAAAAGCATGTCGGCTCGACAGAAACTGGAGGCTCAGTTGACTGAGAATAATATAGTTAAAGAGGTAAGAAATGTGCCACATTAATATATTGGTTTAGTTTGATTTAATATGAAGTTTGATTTTATTTTGTTTGCCACAGTACATGTTACAGATATGTAATTTGCTTCTCAGGAACTAGACTTGCTGGACATCCAGAATACAGTTTACAAGTTAATTGGTCCTGTACTAGTAAAACAAGATCTGGATGAAGCCAAAGCTACAGTAGCAAAGAGGCTGGAGTATATCAATGGAGAAATGTAAGTTAATAATTATTACCACATACTCGATAGTTCTGCATTAGGTGTAGTGAGTGTAATGGTAACACAACATGAAAAGTTGGAAATTAAAATGAGAAGAGGAAATTAAGATGAAACAGATGAAATGTATGAAACTGCCATTAAGTGGAAGTGAATTCCAACACTAAATTATGTACTGCCTATATATGAGTCTAAATCTACAGTCTACATGTCTTCAATAAATTACTAATTGGATGACTAACATTCAAGCAGGGGTTAATGTTAATGAGCTCAAAGCCATGTAAGTCTTTAGGTTACCAGTGTGTACATATGTTATATTAATGATGACTCTGGGATGGATGTTTAATGAGGGAGCAGGTAAAATTTCTGTTGGGTATGATGGGATGAAACATCAGTGGTGGTCTGCTGTAGTGCATATACTAAATACGGCTTGCACGGCAGAAATCTAGGGCACATTAAATTGGCTAGAATTCAATGAAAAGATAATTTCAGTAATCAAAATGGGAAATAAAGATATAGACAAGCATTTCAGCATCCACAAAGCTAAGTATAGTACATCTGACTAAGATAACGGTTAACTAATTCAAGCTTATTGTGGGATCAAAAGTGATACATAAATTGGGAATGGTTATGGATGGTGTCAAAATAACACCGTCTATACTGTATTCAGGGGGATTTCAGTGTTGCGGTGTTAAAGGTTTTTTTTGACAATAACAATAAGATCTTTTTGTTACTATTTTGAGTTAGTTGGTATGCAATCTGGGTATAATAAAGCAAGGCAGACCAATCACTTTTAACAAGATGTCGAATATGACATCCTGCTCACAGGAGAAAGCTCTCCAGCATGTACTCCCTGAAAAACCCCACTAACCATAAGAATAATCTAATAGAATGTGAATTATTTGATACTACTGTATAAGAAGACACTTTTATATAAAGATGAAAATCTAAAAAAAAACTGTATTCTGGAGAAACTCACCAAAGACAATATTGTACTTTGTAAAGAATGTAAATATGAAGCACGTGATCGAACTGTGATAATATTTTTAAATAAATATGTAACTATGGAGTTCCATGAATATAGCACTTGTTCTGTGCTGGCATGGTTTAAAACAACAACCTTGGATGGTGTGGTGACATAAAGCTGGATATCATTGGCAGTACAATGAAAACTAAGACTTTGTTGGTGGATTATTTCACCCAGAGGAAGCATGTAATGCATAGGCCTAATAATGAGCACTGTAAGACATCTCAAGAAGCAGAGGCTGTAGAATAGGGCTTGTTAAATGATAGAAATAAAATGTTCCCTATTATAGGGATAAGAGGTGAAACAGGAGAGGGCTGCCCAAATAAGGAGTTATAAATAATTTATGTAAGATGGTGTCAAAAGCACCACTCAAATGGAGGAACAGTAAAATATTGGACTTGACATATCTCGGCCGACACAAGGAGGTCATTCACCACTCACCAAAGAGCAATCTGACTGATATGAAACTGTCTAAGTCCAGATTGAAAATGTATTTGATTTATTGTAAGCCAGATGTTCGTGAGGCTGGGTGGTGACAACGTTCTCCTGTAATTTTGCAACTTAGGGGAAAATTGGAAATGGGCATAAAACTTTTAAACTATGTGGGGTGAAAAAACTGAATTTTCATGAGACAGCAGGTGGTTAAAGAGATGCTGGTAATGGGAAATGGGGGCAAACATATTTAATGAGCATTTTTAAAGAATTTTGATTAGTCCTGCTACAAAGGGACACAAAACTATACTATAAACTCTAAAACTATACAATTAGGGGACATTTCTTTATGGGAGATTTCATTTTGGAGTATCTCCTAAGGTTTGTGAGCAGTATAAATAATAATGATGGTCATTTGTAAATGGTATCAGTTTTGTTCTGAGCACGCAGCTTAGAAATTGGTATCAGGAGCAGGCAGCATTTAGTGCATCACAGTATCCACATAATCTGCAATTTTAGGTCAAGTGGTGTATTGTATGGGCTGTTTTCTTAATAAAGCTGTCCTAGCCGACGATCAGTAGTTAGTAGAGCAACCAGAAGAGGAAATCAGTAGTGTTTTCACGAACATCTAATGATTCAGTGAAAAATTAGTGGATATTTCATTATGGGATATTTCATTTTGAAGTATTTTTGTGAGCAGTATATAATATCAGCTGGAGAAAAGCTTAGTAATATCAACTAAAGGACAGTGGTGGGACTGGTCATCCAGATTGAGTGATGCTATCTAATAGGCTAATTAGTGTGTGGACAAGAAGTGGAAAAATAACATGCTGTGTTATAATACAAAGTCTTTGATTTTGGACAAAAATCATCATTGTAGATTTACCGTAATTGTTGACGTTGTTACTGACATTCCTTAAGATAATCACAGTAGTAGTACCGTTTAGTACAAGTATAGTTTCATCAACAGTTATTGTCAGAATGATAAAGTTATAATAAGGTAATAAAGGATTGTTAAGGCTTCACCCTTTGTTGAATTAGCTTAATATTACATTTAACTTTTTGAATAATTAATTCATTCATGGAATGGGGTTTTAACAAAAAATGTTTTTTAAAAAATCTAGGTTTGAATGTTCTCATTTTTGTGGAATTAAGCTAATTCACCAAATGGTGATTTATTTTTTTTATTTTATTTTGAAAAATAAGTTTTAACTATTCCTTACCAGTGTGCCAATTATTGTTGGGGGAGGTCTATAAAATAGACATAAATCAGATATGGATAACAAGCAATTATTTAATCCTAATTTTCTTAAAAGTTAGGTATTAAAGTGT
The DNA here is from genome assembly GCA_034779995.1 of Parotocinclus haroldoi. Lineage (NCBI taxonomy): Eukaryota > Metazoa > Chordata > Actinopteri > Siluriformes > Loricariidae > Parotocinclus > Parotocinclus haroldoi. The sequence continues at coordinate 14,692 of JAUZST010063493.1, read as the reverse complement.
TTCAACAACAAGCAAGTTATGCCAATAAATCACTTCCGTAGGGGGAAAAGGGGTTCAAATGTCCATTCATAGTGATGATACCCAATTACCACTGAGTCACTGTAAATAGTGACTTGAATCAACAGATGAGATGGATATCCAGCTTTAATCCTTACATCAATCATTTGATCAGAGTGATTAGATATTTATCACCGATGTAGTCAGTAGGTATAGGAAGAGGACTCTGGAGCAAATGCACCAGTGGGAAACTGCTTTCTGTGTACTCTGAGTATTGTCCAGATCAGTTGTGAGGTTATGTATTTTATTCAGTGTGTATTATTAAATCTGTCGTATTACAGATACAAGAAAGAAATAATGAAACGCTACTATAAAATAATTCTGATGTGACGAAGCAAAACTGTATCAGGTGTTTTTGGGTTTGTTGTTTGGAAAATAAAGCTAATGAGAGGCTGCAGCCAAACATGTCAGCATCAGGAAGTTACTGGATGCACAGAATAGTGATTGTATTGACAGGATGCTTATTATAAATTCTAATTGACTGTATAGACCTATACATGGTGAAATCAGTGTTGGAATAAGCCACCCTTTGTTTTCAGACAGCGTTATGAGACGTTACTGAAAGAAATGGAGAGAAAATCTGAACAGCATCGTGAGGTCCTTGCAAGTCTCCAGCAGGAATTCCAGCGTGCCCAAGGCCTCAGTGTTGGCAAAGTCTGACCGAAGATTGGATTATAAGTAACTGCTTGTATTTACATCCCTGTTCCCACTTGCTGCTTGGCTCCTCTCACATTCATAGACTGGATATTTTTGCTTCTTCTTCATTTAGCTGAGGTTTTGTTTTGGCCAATATCGTCAATAAATGTTGACACCCGTGTGAAATTTCATGTTCTTTTTGTAAACGAAAAGTATTTGACCACATAATACACATATGTTTTGTATGTTTCGAAGTATTGTTGGCGTGTTAGCCCTCTACAATTTCAAAGCTTAAAATACGTTCTTTAAGGTCATTATGCGCTTTTCCAAGCAGCTGACTTAAGATTGATAAATAAAGACAATATTGGGCAACTGTCTTCTGTTTCATAACCCTTAAATTAATGGACATTATTGTAGTTTTTATTCTTGAATTCGGAAAGTTATTGTTTCAGACATGGTTTTAAGGAACAGCATTTGAATGAGAAAACAGTAAGAAAAACTTTTTAGAAATTGTACTGGGTTGAATAAAAACTGAATAAACCCACGGTTTCTTACATTTCTTTTTCATTTCAGACGTTGTGAACCTTTGATAATTTATGTTTTGTCTGATCAGCTTTATTTCATTTGTTAATAATCAGGCTTATGTCAGACCTGCAACACATTTCAAGAAAAATGGTGACGGTAAAGCATTTATCACCTTGTGATGTTGCAGGTTTCTTCTCACAACACTTGTCAAGAAGGTATTATTAATATTTATTGTTTCAGGTATTATGCTTCCAATATGCGAAAAGAACATTTGGAGAATTGAGCGCCAACTCAACTAAAAGAATTTGTGCCATGTATGCCGTTTATTGGCATTATAATTGTTAATGGACTATCAGTACAATTTGTCAAGAGTTAAAAAATGCACCAGAGATTTTATTTAATTATTATGTATTTGTGCTCTAGCCAGCAATTGACAGGGAACTACTACTCAGCAGTTGTCACTGCATATCCAAGTCATGTTCTGGAGCCCCCATGTCACTCACTTAAACTAGACCTGTGCTTTCAAGATGATGTACTGCACAAGCAATGAAAACATGTGTTTTTAAACATTGGTTCAAATGCCCTGCCCTAGTACATGTACAACCCCAAATCATAAAATGTTTGACAGTATGGAAAATGTGTATTTTAAAATAGTGTTTCTTACATTTACATTGTTTTATTTCACTGCAGACAGTATGAACCAAATATGTTTCATGTTTTGTTTCATGTCAACTTTCTTTCATCTGTTAATATACATCCAGTCCTACTACATGTCAGGCCTGCAGCATAATCCAAAAAAGGTTGAGACCGTAGAGTTTTTAACCTTTTAATTTCAGTGGATATTAATTAATACATAAATGTACGAACTATTGTTTAATTTTATAAGCTTTTTCCATACTGCCCCAATGCTTTCTGATTTGGGTTGTAATATTAATTTGGTTATTAATATAACCCAAGCTCATGTAAGAGACTGTATGTTGCTCAAAAAAATAGGGGATATTGAATTAAGATATTTTTTATTTTGAAGTATTCCCTAGTTTTGTGACCAGTATATATTACAAGAGACAAACATCCATGGTGAACAGCACCAGAGTTCTATTCTATCTAAGATTATATTCTATGCACTATATCAGGGTGCACTACAGAATTGTGAAGAGATTTTGAAGAAAAAAAATACTGTATCATGAGATTCAGAAAATACACTCACCACATAAAAGAGAAATATGTCTGTGATGTAGCATATTTTATGGTCACAAAAAATAGGGGATATTTCAAAATGGATATAAATTAAACAAGATAAGCAGAAAAGCAAGTGAAAAGTTAAAGGTTGTTTAATTATGTGAATGAGATGCAAACTCCATGATCGTCATTGAGTAACAAGTGATACATTTATGGGATGAACAGAAGCATGTCAAACTTTGAGTGAAAAACATTGACTTCTCAGTAGGGTGTATGATCACCCAAGAGTGCCAAAACACTGACAGCAATGGGGCATGGACAGGATCAGATTGTCCAGCAGTTCTTGTGGGATCCTGTTCATATTCATTTTGAAATATGTCCTAATTTTTGAGCAGTGTATAACAAACAGCTGATAAGAGAGGGAAAAAGCTTTTTGCTGTTATTCCTTGTGTAATATTTGGTTAGGCTTTTCCTCTAATAACAGCATCAGTGTGTCTCTCTCAGTGGGGCTGCATTCAGTGTTGCTTATATCCAGAGATGTGATGTGCAAATGTATTTTCTCTGCAGTACATAAAAACAAGTCATGACTTAGAAGGTTACGTTTGTGACTATGTGTTGTGTTATGTGTTGTGTTATGTGCTGTGCTTGTATGAGTGGATCAGTCACAGCAGTGCTGCTGGAATTTTAAACACTGACCACTCAACTCTCTTAGACACACCTTGTCAATGTAATGTCTAGAGTAGGTCATCGATTCTACATCAGTTTTACTGGGTGTTGTATATTTTTGTTTGGTTGTTGGATGTTTCTGAAGCCAGAACCCAGGGCCCAAAACATTTAAGCGCAATGCGATCAGTGGTGGAATGGGGAGGGGGTACTATTGGGCAGAGCGTGAGTATTTTCTAAGCTGTTGTTGGTATATTGTTTATCATCTCATTGTTTTTGCATTGAATGTCTCATTAGATGTATGGAAAACGAGTTGCAAACCAGATGTTAATGATTGGCAAAAAGCAGTGAATGCATTTGGGTGTGCCAAAGACCAAAGTGTAAAGGAAGTAACTGGATTTGCAGTTGTTATGCATTGTCCAGTCATACGGGTCTATCAGCAGACAGAAAAATCCCTGTCCACAGAAAATTATTTTAGAATTGGGTCTGAAAGACGTACAGGTAGCACCTGTGTCTCGTACAGCTCATGAATAAAAATTGCCTTGCTTCCAGGTAAGATTTGCTTCTAGAAGTCCACACATGTCCTTCTCAACCAATAACTAAAAGCATGCAATAGACTCATTTCTTCTCTTGAAATTTTGCATTTACAGTAGGTGAAAAAGCTTCACTATACATAAGTTACCTGGTCAGAAGCATCTTGTTTCTACATTTATGTAATTTAGCAGATGCCCTTATCCAGAGCAGCTTACAGTTGATACAGTCTTACAATCAAAACAAATGTGGTTCTTTTAATGGTTTTGCTCAAGGACCCAAAAGCTTGGCAGGGCTGAGATTTGAACCCTGGCATTTCTTGCCCATAGTCATGCACCTTAACTGCTAGGTATCACTGTCTAACTGCCACTGTCTTTGCTTCTATTTGTTTGTGAATTATGCTAGGTATTGTATTAATGGAAGTCAAAAAATTATTAAGTGAGAACTGCGTGCAAAGCGTGTTTCAAATTTGAGGAGGCTCTGTGATGTTCTGGAGGTGCTTTAATTATGTGAAAATGGGTCTTTTGATTTAGGTGAGTAGTTTGAAGAGCAATGCTTACAGTGAGCTGCTCTATTTAGGGTTATGATCATTCCTATTCCTATATGACAGTTCTCACATTCACATGGCTGCAACTTTGACTGATTGGCATGATGAACATTCTGGAACTGTCACACATCTGTACTGGCCCACTAAATCTACAGATGTGAATCTTCTTGAAAATGAACTGCACAATTATTTGATACAAGAGAAACGGAGCAGTGGTATTGCCTACATCCAATCCATGGCAAATCAAATTGCGGCTGATATAATGGCTTGTGTAGATATTATACAGTATTAAGGTTTCATACACATGTGACTATTTTTGTCAGTTGAGCTAATCATAGTATGTATAGTATATAAAACAAACCTGGAAGTTCAGATGTTGCTGTTTGTTAAGCACGTATATCTTGATATATCCCATATGATGATGCTATGATGTCACATTTTTCAATGTTAGCTGAAAACATGCCATTATTCTTTTCCAGCACTTACAGCAATTAACAGACATTATATCCATCCTGAGCAACTGGGGACTTAAGAACTCAACAGCTGCGCTTGTTTATAAGTAATTTTTGATTAGTTTTATTTATAATTAGTTTTATTCTAAATACTGAATGGTATACAAAACAGTGCTTTTAAGAACATAAAACAGTGCTTTTAAGGTAGTATTTGAGAATTTAAACAAAGGAAGATTTGAAGGCTGTGATCGCAGACCACCAGAAACCCTCTGACCACCTCTAAAATTGCATTAGATAGTGAACTGCTCCCACGCTTTAAAGCCACGCTGTAGGTCGCATAATGAAACTTTTTGCTAATTACGTGGGCAGGAGAATGGCACACCGGACCAGCTGTTCACTCAGCGACGCGTCATTTAGTGCGTGCAGGTATGAAAAAAGCTTCAGCTCCGCCCGCAAGCAGCAGTCCGTTTAGGGTCAGAATGAAGAAGCGACGAGGCGCATACGCTCGCTTTGTGGACTCGCACCTCTAATTAATGTCCCACCGAGGAAGAACTGGTCCCCCTTCATTTCCCACCCGCTGGGGCTTAAACAGACATGAATAAAGCACATTTAAAAGGCCCGCTATTTCAAAGAACGGGATACGCGGGTTTTTAAACCTTCACACCCACCACAAACTCTGCGTCCTCAACTGTGACGCAAAGCTTTTAACAGGATTAACGATTCATGAGACCACTAAGGTGCTAATTCTATTTTTGTCAGTAGTATAGATTGTAAATGTACATAACACTTTAACGCTGCTCTTTTACTGCTAGTAGTAACCCAACAGTTCCTATCATACCATTTCTTAATTCTTGCGCCTTGAAATTTTTTTTAATAGATCAGCTAAATCTTAGAAATCCAGATATACTTTTACACCATGGCACTCAACATGAAAGGGGAAATAACATTAAGATAATTCCATTAATTATTAAAACTTAGTAAAATACCCTGTTTTATACAGCTTTAAAATAACCATTAGAATCTCACTCAGGCAGTTGTCTGCTTGACAAGCAGACAACTGCCTGAGTGAGTTTCTTTTTGGCCATATCTGTGCATAAAAAGTAGCAATTTAACACTAAAGTGGGGGCAGCATGGTGACTTTGTATGTAGCATAGTCGCTTCATACGAGAAAATCCTGAGTTCGGTCTTAGGTGTCTGTAATGTGAATGTGAATGCACGTGTCCTGCGATGGCTTTGGCACCCTCTCTCGAGTTGTTCCTGCTGGCTAAGCACCGGCTTTACCTCAACCCTAATCAGGAATAAGCAGTTAAAGAAACCAATACATTCATTTAGTTCATTTATTTAGTAATTAATAATGTAATAGTAATATAAATGCAGGGCAAATTAACACTAAATAATCTTGTACTAAATATATTTATATATTACATATTTTGTTTATGCTTGAGTAACTGATGTGTTCGCTAGAATGAATGCATTTTCTTGAATGATCTAACACTATTGGTAGCTATATTTATAAGTGGTTAGTGGCTATAAGAAAACAGAAAGTGACTGAAAGTGTTGGCTACTGGAAAGACATCCTTTTGCGTAGCATGTACTGAGGTTTTGTTTAGCAATCAAGGATAAAATTAATTTTAGTTAATTTTACCAAGTTGAGCCACAGTGATGCACATGCCCCTGTAAAAGTTAATCAGAGTTGTGGAATCAGTTCATGTAGAATCAGAATTTTGAGCCTTCAGAATGAATCCATGCTCTCTTGAACTGCCTTGTATCAACAGTTCAGGCTGGAGGAGATGGTGTCAGAGTGTAGGGAATGTATCTTTCTTTGTTCTTAGCATACTTTAGTCTCTTTAATATTATTAATAACCAATTATCGTTTGATTGTCTCCACCTACGCAGTATTCGATTATTGCTAGAGACTATGTGCATAATAAAAAATAAAAATAAGCTGGAAGTTATTGACCCATTATAACAGCAGTGTCAATGAAGGAGATTTCCAGCAAGGTTCATTGTTTATTCAAAACAGAAGGTCATGCAGCCAGTCCAACGGCGTGTTTGGGAAGGCGCGTGGTACATGCAAGGCTCAGCACGCGCCTAATGGGTTCACATCTGCATGTCAGCACACGCGTTCAGCTACTCACCAGCTTTCCCCAAACACCAGTATAGGCCTGCTTACCGAGTCTGATTGTTTTAAAGGCACATCTGAATGTTTTACAAACAAGTCTGAATGCTTATTTCACATTTAAAATGTACAGTTTCGATGCCGAATCAAACTTTAAATGAATGTAAAACATTTTAAAGGAGTTCAGCCTTTTTATTTAGGTTGCACGTAGGGCTATATAATCCACTTGTTTTTGTTTTGAGACCTTTTTAAAAAAAATAATATATAAAACATATTTAAACCATTTTATATACAATGTATATATGGTGTTCTCCTTACCTTAATAGCGTTGTGCCATAAAGTGTCTTGTATCTACTGCTCACAAAATTATGGGATATTTCATTTTTTGTGAGCAGTATATTATTCCTAATTTGTCTTCCCAATAGTATTTATTCTATTTCATTATTTTTTCATAGTTGCTGTACAAAACTCCTCAACACATTTGAAACAGCAAGAACTAATAAACTGCGCTATGATGATCATTTTCACAAGTGGAACCAGCAGGATTCTTGCCAATACGAACCAAATTCGTATTCTTATATTTTAGTATTTTGTGAAGATGCAGGGTTCAGATAGCGTAATTTGAATAACCCTAACCGTTTGCTGATTATCAACAAGTTTTACAATACAGTTGACTTCAGAGTTCTAGCCAGAGCGTGCTCAGTAAATATAGCCTTTTGTTCAGTTAGTCGGATTGGCAGCATAAGAAGATACATCCGCTGTGGAAGTCTTCTGTGAAACTAATCTTATTTACACCCGCAACTTCTAATTGCATATGGAAGAATTATCCCTTGCTATAAGCGCTTAAATCATCAGTTGCTTGCTGCGTTTCTCTTTACTGATCCTTTAATCTGTTTCCTATTGAAACTTGTATTGTAGAACTCATTTGTGAGAGAAAAAGCAACATAGAGCAAAGCAGAAACCCGAAGTCTGTCTGGGCTTGGTCTTTTCTTTGACCTGAGGAAATTAAGAAATTAGATTTGTGCATTGATTTACCATTTAGGTCTGGTTGCATTTAATATTCACCCAATAGTCACATTACTTGTTTCAGAATGATGACTGCTATACCATGTAAATAGGTTTGGTATTGGGATATACTTATATCATCTATTATTTTATAGGTGATAATAAGCATTATATTAAACAAACATAAACTTAGTAGCAAAATATATGACACTTTTATTTTTTAACAAAAGATAGCACATACTACTACAAACAACAAAACATCATCATTACAAACAACAAAAATCAAATCTAAGACTGTTATACACAAAACAGAATAAAGATGTGTAAAAACATGTCTTTACTAAAATATCGTTTAAAAAAAGTATTGTAAATTTTCTATGAAATGATATAAAAGTAGAGTGTAGAGTGTACGCCATAGCCAATTGTACAAACATTTATTGAAGACGCTTAGATCTAAGATTTAATTGTCCACTTAAATGTAAATGATGTGGGAAGAGGCTGTAAAAGACAACAGTTTACATAAGAGTACACAGTCTAATCAGCTATTTGCATCAGAATGTTTTCATTTATCAGGCAACTGCAGCATTCTGCACATACTTCTGAGACAACAATAAGCTACATTTGAGCAGTAGTGGATTGAATGACTTCAAATGTTGGCCTGTTTGCAGCATATAACATTAAACATGAATGAGTTCAACACCAAAGTTTAGAAACGTTTCTCATGAAATGAAAGGACAATCATATAAAACAGTAAGAAACCGAACAACAAAACAACCCTTTCTAGAATATATCCTCAGAGCTTTATTCTCTCAGTTAAAAAAAAGCAATGTGTTACTTGACTAGACAAGTTACCACAAATAATAGCGCATATACAAAGCTTGCATATGTTAAAAAGTATATATTCGTTTGAATGAAATGTGAATTGTTCTTAGCTAAAATGAGTACAAACAGAAACGACAACTGTTAGACAGACTGAGAGCAAACGATTTAAAATATGTATTTAACAGTATGAAATAAAAGCTCACTAAACACCACTTTTGCAGACATTAAAAGATTGTAAACAATTTTCAAAATTCTAAAAAAAAAAGAAATAAAGTTTCTACAAAAATATAAACATCTCAATACAAATGTATTTGTGTGCATCAAGACTACAGGAATCTGTGGTTTCTGCCATTGTCCATTTGTACCAAAATAAAGATTTCAGTATAGTACAAAATCCACATATTTACATATGTTGTACATTTACAATCTTCGCTGTATTTGATCTCAGTTTACAATTGAGCCAAATCTCTTTTTACAAAAAAAAAACTTTGTCAGTGTTTAAATTATGGTATCATCTTGACCATTGTCACTTCTATTGGGGCCAAGGCCTCCACACAGAATCCCTCATCATTAATGGCTGGTTAGGAATTGACGCTGTCTTCTTTGCAGGCTCATTTATGACAGTCCTTTGAGAAAACTGGACCTGTTGGGTTGTGCGAGAATTGATTGACTCCATATCAGTAAGTGCCTGTTCGCCATGATGTCTGAGGTGCATAACAGGTGCTAAATGGACTTCAATTGATCCGTCTTGACTTTTCTGTTGTATGGGTACTTGTACGTTTTCTCCTTGACTCTTACTTGCAATGAAATGACTAACTCTGAGGAGACAGCTTCTCATTCCATCATGGTAATTCTTTTGACGCTTACAAGGAGACTCCATTTCATCATTGAAGTCTGCGTCGTATGTTCTTTTTCCTTTTTTCATTGAATATGAGGGATGTCCTCCAGATCGTTGCTCTGCCCTCAGGAAATGAACAACTCTCTCCAATATTTCAGCCTTTTCCACTTTGGGATTTTTCAGTTTCTATTAAAATGGAAGTGAAAAACAATAGTCAGCTTAAAGTGTTTGATTAATTTAGGATATTAACATTTAATTAACATGACTGCAGAAATATAATTGCACACGTTACCTCATCACACGTGCTCTCCAGTAACAGAAGCCTTAAAGTTTCCAGACTGTGATTAATACGATTTCTCCTTCGCTTTTCCATGAGAGGTTTGGGCACCTAGAAAATAGTGAATCGAAGAATTAATAACCAATATAAAATCATGCAATGAATCAGATGTAGAAAAACAGGCTTTAGAAAATTGACATTGTTTCTTACCCGTCTGCTCAAATGTTTTTGATCAGTTATAACACTAGACATCTTGCCCAAACCTGTTCACAAAAGGTCTACTTCTTTATGGCAACGTTACGTTTAAGTAACGCTTAGGACATTCAGCTTCATAATAAACCCCGCAACCTCACCCACTCTCCACCCACTGTCTTTCACAGCCAATGGTTATCGAGGCCCATCAGCTTTAAAACGCTATTTTTCCTAGGCTATTGTTATGTTTCTGCAATTAAAAACGTTAACCACTGAGAGATAATCTTAGGCTATTATCCTATTGGGTGATAATGGATGCAATTAATGAAAATAGCTTTACAGTTGATAAAACAACATTAATTTTTATTAAACTACTTATTTTTTATGTTGGAGGCTTTAGTTTTAGAAATTCATAAACTAAATGTGTAGTGCATCAAAGTTCTCAACTCACAGAATGAATTTAGGAAATAATACATTTGTGAACTAATCCCACTCAGCACTTTTTTGTAACCATTTCAGGATTAGTTTACTCACTGGAAACCAAAACCAGGCCATTGTGATTAGATTTCCGCTACTTTGTGGACTCTGTTTTCATGTGGCACGTGAATATATCAGTGGCTTGACCGCATCACAGAATTAAAAGGTCACCGAAAGTCTTTCTTTCTCCTTTGTGGAAAGGTTTTCTTGTTGACTTAGCTACTGACGCGGATAGGTAGACTTTGATGACTATTTGACCATACAGTTGCGTTTAATAAAAGGAGTTTTTTGTGTGCAAGTGCGGCCACCCAAATAATTATTCGGAATATATCTAAAAACATGAAGCAGTGAATATGAACAGGATATGAAATATGATATATCGGTTCCCATGAAGGTATTCAGGATTTCTTCATTTCTCTGTTGGGATATAACACCATAAGGTTGTATTTCAGTCTTGTTGTAGACTACCCTCCAAAACTTTTGATAAATAATTAATCTATTGCTGCTATTGGATTGTTTTTAAGTCAGTAATTCAACTCGTTGATCTAAACGTTCTAACCTTAACAGAAGGGTGCTAATTGTCTGGCTATTACAGCTCTGGAATACCAACCGTAAACCTAAACACTCGCTTTCTGGCGGCCACGCGCCCAATTCGCACAGTTTACAGTTATAAATACAAGAACAGAACATATAGTAAATGCCTATTGTGTTTGGTAATACATATGGTTGAGTTTTAATGTCATCTTCAAATAAATGTATAATAGACATCACCGTGCGGTCCCACATTCACAACTCAATTTTTCAACGCAACTTTTAAACATTATTTGTGGTTGTTGGTCTAGAGAAGCTAGCTGATTTAATTTCTTGCGTACATAAATTAGGGTACTCCTAATTTCACCCAACTTGTTGAGTGAAGCAATACATCCATTGACACTTAAAACATATAAATACACACAGACATTTAATATTACGATGATTTCATGGAACTGTGGTAGCCTAGCGGTTAGGGTGCTGGACTTTGGACCAGTATGTTCAGTGTTCATATTGCACCTCTGCCAAGCTGCTACTGTCCTTGAGCAAGACCCTTAACCCACAATTGCTTGAAGTGTAAGACAATATCAATTGTAAGTCTGTAAGGGCGTCTGCTAAATGGCATAAATGTAAATGCTCCAACCAGCTCTTAATATAGGTTACAAATAATAGGTTACCCAATTCAAGTTAAAAAATAAATGTAAAAAATCCAAAAGACCAATGCAGTTAGACATAAAATATCATAAAACAAAACAATACCCCCAAAAAGAATTAATCAGCTACAGCCCTTCGTGATACAGTAGGCTATTGTTTTGATACTCAAATGGATGTTGACACCGGATATCAGTCATGTTATTCAATAAATAATTGCGTACAGCAAACGAATATAACGCAAACTCAGACTCAACAATGCGCGAACGACCCTAGTGTGTTCACAGTAGTTCAATTATTCGAAATGCTTTTCTTTTTTGGACCACGTTGTATACATTTATAACGATATCTTGTTGAGGTTGTTGTGAGAACCAGTCTATAGGAACTTGCACGTGTTAACAGACCACCACTTAAGTCCATCACCAATGTCTCCCATCAATCGGATTTAAGTATACATGCCACACTTCACACTTCAGAGTGGTTCCGAATTAGCGCGCTGGCTTAAACACGCAGAACTGCTCTATATCATAAATTAAAGTATTTCATATGTGCGGGTATAACCTATGTATCTTCTTAACTATTTGACATTTGACGTCAGCTGAGGCGCAAAACACAAGACTGCAAATGCTGCCCAGTCAATGAAAGAGTTGGTCAAGGCATTCTATAAAACGATAGAATATTTATAGCATGTAAAAGCATATATCAGTTAGGACTAACCACTAAAGATGTTCCCTTCTGGGATTACATTGTTTTCCAGTAGAACTGACTGACCACGCTCATACATCTTCACTCACATTACACAATTACTTATCACTTTATCACATTACTCACAATCACACTTAACTAAATCGGCCATTACACCTTAAGTCCTGCTCCTGCTGAAACACATCTTCAACTAATTCTTCATAACACACACACACACACACACACACACACACACACACACACACACACACACACACACACACACACACACACACACAGATCCCTTTCGCTTTTTAAACATTGATAAACATTATCTTTTTAAACAAGATCAAAATCCAGCGCTAACGTTAAACCTAAGATTTACCATGTGCTATGAGGTCAGTAGCTAACGGTCAGGAATGACCTGTACCCACAGACCCCCAAAAATATGAGACTGACTGACCGTGAGCTTGGGGATAATAAGGTAGAGCAAGCAGAGGACAAAATGAACATTTGTACAGATATTAAGTGTAACAGCAGCCAGTTCTGTCACTGGAAACCATTACAACAAGACAGATTCGATTTCTATTTGTGCTACAGTGAACCTATTTTGATTTGAACAAAATAAAGTTGCAACTTTGTTCCCCGGTGTTAAATGCCATCCTCTAGTGATGCCCAGTGTGCCCACAGAGGGTCCCTAACTCAACCGGACCTCGTGTTTAAAGGGGGTATAGAGAGAGAGAGAGGTCCTGATCCAGGGATTCCATAAAACTGCTCATGTCCGTCACCTAAACAGTCGCACGCAGAGTTGTGCAGCCGGAGACAGCTGGAGTCGGATTCCCGGCGGAGTGTGTAATGGAGGAGGCCAAGAGGGCGCATTGCTGATTTGAGACAGGGCTTCCTGATTAGCAGCGGCCCCCTCTGGGCGAGCATCACCAGGATCGAGTGTCACCGCCTGGTGCCAAGCTCACAGAGCGCCACAGACACGTTCCGGATCAGAGCCACCAATAACGGCTGTGCAGCAGACCTGGGAACACAGCTGAGCGCTGTGCATTTTACACCCCCGCACACCCACACGCTCACACATTCACACTCGTGTTGCTATGAACGGGACGGGACAGGTCGTCGCCTGGCCGAGACTCAAGCGCACGCCGAGCCAGCCGTGATCCCCGAGGCAGGAGTCAGCCCAAATCGTCGTCCACAGTGGCATCAGAGTGTGTGTCCACTCCTACACACTTTCTAAGTGGGTCAGCAAACCAGCAGGAGCTCCCCCCCCGAGGGAGCTAACAGCAGAACAGAGGATGTACAGTGTACGAGGCTATAGTGCAGCATGACAGCGAGCTGCTCGCTCATTACCCGGATCATGTTTACACCTGCTGTAAAGAGTTATGGCATTTTCTGGAGCATTCAGCAGTTTGTGCAGCACAGAACAACTACCTCAGCTCTTAGGACCAAACTCACTCACTCACATGCCAAAACTCAAGCCAAAAGTCCAACTCTTAACGCCGGATCCCCATGTGGAGTACTAAACGGTGAATCGTCAAACAAAAATGTACGTAATACAGTCCAGTCGGTGGCGATAATGCACCAGTATACGCCAATTACGCCAGGAAAGAGAAATCGTAGGGACTGTCTGTTTGTTTGTTTATTAGACGTCACTATTTGCATCAAAGGCCATTTCTGGGACACACACATGGTCATCTCAAGAATAATCACGAATACACACACTCAGTCAATGTCAGTTTAATGTAATCAAACAACCTAACGCACGTCTTTGGACTGCAAGAGGAAACCGGAGTACCTGGAGTAAACCAACGCAGACATAGAGAGGATATGCAGACTCCCGCCCTGGGATTGAACCCAGGACCTTCTTGCTGTGAGGCGGCAGTGCTTGGGCATATTATGTATATAATGTAATGTTGGCTATGGACCGGAAGGTCCAGGGTTCAAATCCCTCAAATACCTTTGTCACAGTTGGGTCCCTGAGCAAGGCCCTTAAATCACAACTGCTTGGACTGTAAGACTGTATGAAATGTAAGTCGCTCTGGATAAGGGCGTCTGCTGAATGACTACATTAACAACATTTTCTTAAGTAACTACATTTTCTCTTTTCTCTCTGAACTGATGTTCCGGTACCAGTTCCAGAACCACACATTTAGATGTTCCTTCACCTCAGGATCACTCTACTGGTCTTCATCAACAGAACCCAGTCCCACCAGAGTGCAGGAACTCCCTCCATCATTCAGTCACTAGGAGACGATGTGCCTCCGACTGAGGGCTGATTTTAAAATCTATTTTGTTAAAAAAATTATTTAGTTACTTATTTCATTACTAACTTAAATATGATTATTGATTTAAATTATATAATTAACTTAATTGTACTATGACTTTAATATACTTTTAAATATTTACTTAATTAACATCTGGGCTACCCATGGAGGTCGGGTCCCTTTTTGAGTCTTGGTTCCTCCCAAGGTTTCTTCCTTCTACTTTCAGGGAGTTTTTC
>JAUZST010063492.1:0-49387 GCA_034779995.1 Parotocinclus haroldoi | reverse complement strand
TGACTGAGGGAGTGATTCTCTAAGTGGGTGACTGACTCACTGAGTGAGTGGGTTTACTGAGTGAGTGGGTGACTGAGGGAGTGATTCTCTAAGTGGGTGACTGACTCACTGAGTGAGTGGGTTTACTGAGTGAGTGGGTGACTGAGTGTATGACGACCTGGTACCTATTCATCGTTAATTAAATCCTCAAGTGCCTAAATAATGAAAATGATTTAATACATTTTTTAAATTATAAATTAAATTGTTTAAGTCTCTACTGGGACCAGCTAACATTCTTAGGACCCGTGGTGACTTATTTTACAATATCTTTACAAAAACAAACGAACAAACAATAAAAAAACAACACAGCAGTTTTCAATGGATTACAATGAAAGCTGTTGTGAGCACATAGTGTTGGGGGTAACGCAGTACAAAGTAACGCGTTACAGTAATCCGATTACTGTTTTCCGTACTGCAGTAATGTGAAGCATTACCGATAAATATTTTGTAATCACATTACAATTATCAATTTAGTAAAAACTTACATTACTTGTGTTAATCACGTTCTAAACATGTTTAGGATGTTTTTTTTAACTTACTTTTTGTCTCTCCCACGATGCTATTCCGCTCCAGGGTATGAATGTAGTCAATCGATTTGTCCAATAGATGGTGCTAAAGAATCTGCTGGCTAGTTGCAGATGGTGTAAAACTTACACTGATAGATGGAGGACAGATAGTTAGGGCACTGCTTGCCAACGTGAACCAGATGGCCTTGTCACTTGTATCATTTCAACATTAAGGGTTATTTTGTCTCTTTAGTTAATGTTCAATATAAAGTTTGGCTGTTCTGTACTCTGGCACCCAAAGTAAATGATTTTTTTCTTTCGCTGGGAACAATTTTCGAAATGGAAAGCAACAGTGCAGGGTCGAAGTATTATACGAACGAGTACCTCAGAGGTCTGCTCTTTAATGCGTTACTTCCTTTAAGTACATGCTGGTTTAGATAAAAATGCAGTATGTCTTATTCAAAATAAAAAGGCAACATTCTTTATGAACTATTTTTGTGTTTAATAGTGGTTCAAGCAGGCAATTAGTACTGTGCTTACGTTTCACCTTTTCTTCACACTCATACAGACAAGGGTTCTGAAAATATGACTGCAAGTGGCTTTATCAATTTAGCAGACTAAATTTTCTTAGGTGCACAGGGCTTGTTTTCCATTTTGATGTACCCCTTATTGGCGTATTTATGCCAATAAAGAGAGCCATTTGAAGCACCTATGAACTTTGCGTGCACTGGCTTATACTTCCTTTTTCTGCTTACACATTGCTTGCCGAGCTGAACCACGAGGCTGTACTTTCCCACGCGGATAAAAAGGTATTACATACCCCCACTTAAAATGTGAGCGCTTTGTGTACGGCTGTAGAAGATTTAATTCTGCTGTGTGTCAATTTTTAGCTACAGGTATGCACCACTTCACCATGTCCTGTATACTGAACAAAATGGACATAGTCTTTTTATGCTACTGTAATGTAAATATAAAGATAATCAAAGAAAAATTATTGATGACATACTTCTGTTTGATG
The DNA here is from genome assembly GCA_034779995.1 of Parotocinclus haroldoi. Lineage (NCBI taxonomy): Eukaryota > Metazoa > Chordata > Actinopteri > Siluriformes > Loricariidae > Parotocinclus > Parotocinclus haroldoi. The sequence goes on along the minus strand of JAUZST010063492.1, from coordinate 47,824 downwards.
GAATCCAAATATGACAGTGGTAGACAGCGATATAAACAACATGGAAGATCAGCTATATAAAACATGGACTCAGAGAGTGAATGTGAATCAATCTATGTAGCTATAGGTTCGAGAGAATATACAGGTAGTGGGAGTACTGCTCACCATTGGACAGGTACATAGATTTCTCAAGGTCATGTTCAAGTTTTTTATTTTAATTTTTTACATTTAAGTTACACAACAAGTTTTATTATCCCAATGTCTACATTAGACAGATACACAATTCCACCCATTCACCATAAATCCACGCCTGTTACAAATAGAGGTTTTTGCATTTTTACTTTAATTGATTATAGTTGGTAAGACCTCGACTATTAAAGTTAACGGACGTTGATGGGATGGTCACAAATCTCCCATTCTTCCACATCCCAAAGGTCTTCCAGTGGAATCAGATCTGGTCACTTTGAAGGCCACTGAATAACCCAGATATAATTGCCGTGTCCATAAAACCTGCTGACATGGTATTTCTTTTGTGACATTGTGCATTATCATGCTGGAATTAGCCATTAGGGGCAGCACTGTGTCTTGGTGGGTAGCACCTCTGCCTCACAGCAAGATGATGGAATTTTATGTAAAAAAAATGTAGAAAGGTAGAAGTGCTGTGAATACTTTGTGAATGCAATGTTTGTATTGTCAATATCGTTTTTCACAAAAGGTAAGGTGGCCATTAGATGGTTTATAGCTGTATTTCTAAATCTAGAAACCTGAAATCTGTATTACACTTATGCCTTTGAGAGCATGATGAGAGTTATGATGTTCAGATGAGGAGGAAGCCTGCATAAGCACAGCATCTGAGTAAATCCTGAAAACTGATAACAAGCTGCTTGAGAGAGGTGGATGTCCTAGTGAGATGATTCTGAGTGAGAAGGCTTGCCTACAAAGTAGCTTGCTAATCCATCTGAGGTGATAACTTCATCTCTGTGTAAACAAAAAGTGAAAGCAAGGATTAGGAGTGGCTTAATCATGCGCCGAAGATGCCAGCATGCAGGTTAAATGAGGTTTTGGGTTTTACTGTGTAGATTTTTTTTTGCACAGTGCAGTGCCAAACTAATTCCACTCAACAGTCTTATGATACTCATAAAGGTAAAGGTTTGCTGCTGGCTTGTTGGTTAAGGTTCTGGATTACTACTACCACTAATTACTACCATGTTTTGTGATTACAATATTTGCCTTTGGGCTGTTTATAAATTACCCTGCAATTTGGACAATATGCATTCCTGCTCCAAAATTCTTTAATAAGCTGATTTTCGATATGAATTACAGAACAAAATGAGGTCTCATTGCCATTCAATAGAGGCACTCATCTTGATGTTGACATATTATACTCATTTTACAAAAGCAAAGACTGTTCTGGGTCTTAATGAAAATACAAGGATTGGACACCAGAGCATCCTTGCCACAATGAATTAACAGCCATTTTGAAAACGATTGGTTTTAAGTAATTTAAATAAGAATGGATCACTACAAGTCATAAGCCGTGTCTATACAGTGGAACTTCAGTTCTGGATCTCCTCAGAACTTGTTGAATTTGGTTCTCTAAAACCAATTTGTCTTGGTTCTCTTGTGCTGTAATCGAAGCACTTGCTTATACTTATATATAAAGTCATTTCTGTCAAAACTTGATTCACAATTCACAATTCATGATTCATGATTCAAAGCACAGTGATCCAGTTTCACAATAGCTCTTGCCCAGAGAAGATCATGTTTTTTTATTGTGTTTTTCTTACTTAATCTAGTGTAATGTATTCTTAGTGTTATTATATGTGGTAAGACCCAAGGATGCGGGAGTGACGGAATCCCACGACGTATATTAATAATAATAGGGAAATAATATAGCAAAACTAAAAGGGGGAGAAGAGCAGTGAGCACGATAGCGCGCTGATTTGGGACGTCTCCCAATTGGCGAGGCACGGAGGTAGTCCGAACGCCAGAGGGTGAGCATGAGCTCGGGCGTGCATATAACACTTGCACGAATAAATCGCAGAAGGCTCCGAAGTGCGATAAAGAAAGCATGAGCTAGTTGCGTGAACGCGACGACTAGATCTCGGAAGCCCATTGGCGATTCGCCGCCTCTTGCGATCAGTTCACACGTTGGTTAACACAGGGGGCAAGCGTGTGCTCGGGCACATGTATGGCGTGAGTAAGTCGAGCCGGGGCGCGTCCCCAGGGTGCGCAGCCCGCTGGAGTGAGGCTCGATAGATGCCGAGGATGGGAAGAGCATGAGCTCTTGTGTATTTAGTTTAGAACAGTATAAAGTAAAACCATTTTTTAGTCATACTGTTCAATTCTGAGCATTCTAGTGTCATTGCATTTCTTGTTTTTGACACTTTTGCCATTCCCTAGATTTTTTTTTTGGCTAGCGTATTCCTACTTATGATTGCCATTCTTCATCTACATTCTGCAGTCCTAATTGTCAGTTAGGCTGACAGTGATGAGACAAAACCTACTTAACATTAAAAGGAAAAAACTTTGGGGGGACCGGGATTCCCATTGATGCATTTAGGAAGCAGGAAACCCCAGAGCAAACACCGCACAGGCAGTAGTGGACCTCAGGTTTCTGAAGCTAACCATTGTTATTTATGTTAAACTAATCTAATTAAATTATGAAAAATTGGACTGCAATTCTTTTGCCTCTGAAGGCTGGCTGTGTTTAGTCAAGCGGTTTGTTGCACAGGGAGAATGGTTTCTCCATTTTTGTGACACTTTTTGGAAAAGAATGCTTTGTCATCCACACCTCCTCATATACCTTTTCCACTGGAATCCGCATAGATTTGAGGGGCCATGCTGAGCTGTGTGGAGATTTATGGTTACATCTTATTCAGCAGTGCATTCTTCATGGATTTCATGATGTGTGGTAATGCCCTTCCCATCCATCAATCTACCACATCCATAAATAATCATCTCCCACATTTTTCTGTAACACCAAGGTAGACATGTGAAGTGCATCCATCCTTTCTTGCCTTATTCTCTGCCTTTATTGTGCCATAATCAAAGGCATCTAAATGGACAAGTCATTTAATGCAGCTAGGCTGTGAAACATGGGAAAAAGGATATTTGAAAAAGAACAAATGTGATCGTTCTTTGTGTGACTTTGTAGAATGAGTCACACATTTGTTTTTAATTGGTTTACATTCAGTCGAACCCTAACAGCTGCACCACTTTGTATTATCAAATACATAAAGGCTGTTTATTGCTATGGGTGTAAACCAAGAGAAGATATCGTTCTAGGATGTAGTGTATGCTAAAAAGATCAAAGCAGCATCAAGAATTAGCATGGTGGTGCAACTGTCACCTCACTGCTCCAGAGACTGCCAGTTTGAATGCTAGTTGCTTCTCATTGTCTCTCTAAATTAGTCCATTTTAAGCATGTTAGACCAAGTCCACTTCTAACCTAGTACCTCTCATGATATAGTTATGTGATGATAATATATCTAAATGCGAAATAAATATAATGCTCACAAAAAATTTGGAATGTAAAAATATAAACTGTGACAATTGTAAATAATTTTGAACTACTTGGTGGAACGGCACAAACAGGCTCATGGAAAAATTCAGCCAATAATCTACATAGTTTCTAAATATGCAGCTGAGATAAAACTAGCTGATGTTTTCAATTACTTAACTTTATAATAGTCAGATTATTAAAATAATCTTTAACTTCAATATAATGTTATCACATGGTTTACAAAACACATCCATCTTTGCTGACTACCACAGATCAACATCCAGTTCAGAAATGCAACACTGTTCCAGAAGCAGAAATGAAAAATAAACAGTCATAAATAACGTGTTTTCTGCTTCATGTAAATAAAAATGAATAGACAGTAATAGAACAGTAATAAAATATGACATTGTAGGTCATTGGTATTGAGGTTGAGTGCAAAACGTACTTGTGGAAACTGATTGATGTGCCCAAGGTTAAGCATGGGCCTTGTGCTGGTACTGATAACAGCTTCTTTGGCTGTCCCAAACAGTGCATACAGGTTAAGCTTTTTAAAAAGGATGAAAGTGATAGGACGAAAATAAAGACTAGTCGTCAACAGAGAATTTAACCTTGCAGTGTAGTAATTAAATCAGCTTTGGCAGTAGTGGATTTCTAAAAAAGTATTTTCTATGTTTTGTTCCATATATAGGGCAAGAAAATACTTCCAAACTTCTGAACCAAATTAATGTGGGAGTAGTGAAACAGACTAATTTTAAAGTCTTAAAGGAAACCAATACAGCCATGGCCATTTATCTGACTGCAGGTACTATATAGATGATGTAATGTACCCTCCAAATATGGAGCCAATTTAGAAACTTTTGGAAATATTTCATGGGTGGCCAAAAGTAAATGAATATAATTTGGAAGGCTATGAACTGAGTATTGATTATATTAAAGGTCGTTTCGTCTTGCTGTTAGAATGCATAGCGGTTCTGGATACAATAGGGAGGGCTTCAGTAGGGGCGATTCTGAGCTACTAATCATAAGCTACCAAGCAAGACTCTCAAAGGGTGAGCTTAATTCAAAGTCACTATGGATCACTGTGTCTGCTAAATATGCTAACTGACAAAAAAAAATCAAATTAGACAATAATGTGCCCAAATAAAACAGATAGCGCCCCAAACTCTGCATGATTATTGAGTGCTTTTATGTCTCAAGCAGCTATGTACATGATTACAGGTAGATATGCAAATAGTAATTATATGTAATGTATGTATATGTAAATGTAATTATATATATATAGTAGATTTGGGAGATTCTTGACCTTATGATTCAATTGAAGGCATTTAAGAAGTGCGCATCATAGGACTGAGAGGATTGTTCATTGAGTTATCTACAATCTAGGTCGTCCTCACCTGAACAGGTTCTCAAACAGACCACTAGTAGTAGAGGATGGTTTGATTTGCTGACAACCACGAGCAGCTCCCACAGTTTCATTGTTGACCATCCAGACATAAACTACACACCCCTGTCTCTACCTGGACCATTTCTAGGTGCTTAGCAAAGGTAAGGTAAGGTCGTACAGGTCCTGCTATTGAGAGCCACCGCAACCCCATGTGAATTAAGTGGAAGATAATGGATGGCTGTATCTTTCTCTAATAAAAATCCTAAAAAAATTTACTCTATGAAAAATTATCTCTTTTTGATAGTTAATGTCTTTTGCAGAAAAAAATCAAAATAAAAATGTAGATTTACTTGATAAAAAATGGCAAATTCTGATCTGCTGCAGTACATATAAAACGAATACACTCCACACTCTGTGTATAATATTTGGCTATAGGGTTTCCCTGTACAATTTAAATAGCATGAGCCATTAGGGGAATTGCTAAGCAACAGTCTATCTAATAAGTATTACATTTTAGCTCACACTGTGGAAAAAAAGACATTGTCCTGAATGGTCAGATTCAATAAAAGGAGCTTTAGCTTGCATTTGCTGTAAGATGTGCTTGGATGGTGTGTAAGCATTATGACAGGACCCACAAGTGAAAGCTGGCAGCTGTGTTTTAATATCCACTTAAGGGCTAGGTCATCAACTCCATAAGACTTTTTACAGTTTGGTAATTATGGGTAATGTTTGTGAAGAGTAATCTTTAAATATTACTCCTTGTTTTAAAATGTGGTAATCATTTTACATTATTTTATTTATTATATTTATACATTATATTATACATAATATTACTTTATGTGTAATTTATAAATACTTTTATTTTATTTGTATTTTTTTTTATATGTTCTCGCTGAAAATATACTGCTCAAAAAAATGTTTGTGAGCAGTATATTTATTAAACTTCTGTTTATTTGCCACTGCCTCAGCAAGAAGGTCCTGGTCCTTTCAGTGTGGATTCTGCATGTCCTCCCCATGTCTGCTTGGGTTTACTTTGGGTACTCTGGTTTCCTCCCACAGTCCAAAGGTTAATTGGTGTCTCTAAAGTGGCCCTTAGTGTGTGACTGTGAGTGTGTGTGTTGTCCGATGGACTGGTGCCTCATTGAGGGTTGTTCCTGCTCTGTGCCCAAAGTTGCCGGGTGGGTACAGGCTGGCCCACGACCCCATGTGGATTAAACGGAAGATAATGAATGAATGAATAATTAAATTCTTACATATATCCTCTTAGCCACCCAAATGAGGATGGGACCCTTTTTGAGTTTTTGTCCTGCCAAGGTCTTTACCTTTATAGCGCTTATTCTTGCCACTGTTTCTCTAGGCTTTCTCAGGTTGGGACTGTCTTTAGAAAATGAAAGGTAATTGAAAATTGTAGCTGCTTTGAGACAATGTTCCATTGTTAAAGACAGTATAGAAATACATCTGACTTTGACTTTGTAATGTGTCCTGGATAAACCCTGTTTAATGTCATCACATGTATTCCACAAGTCTAAATCCTATAAAACAGAATAAATTGTCTGTGTGGGGCAATGTCCTTAGGCCACTCTGGTTCCCTGTATATCTGATAATCTGATAATAATGGTCTGCAGTTATCTGATTATTCAAGTGGTCATGTATACAGCATACTCTTATCTAGAAATCAGATTATGAAATTTGATAAATAGAGCTGTATTTTACCCCAGTACTAATTGCATGTATATTAGTTACCCAATTTCAGTCAGATTTGGCAGCTATGGTTTCCAGGTTCTGCTTTTGGGTTTATTTACATAGACCAGATAGTATATGACAACCCTGCATCTAACTGCAACATATAATTAAATGCAATTACCAAACCCTTTGCAGAGATGGAAACACAATGTTCAGTCAAGAAAATGAAGAATTGTATTATTTAATAACAAAAATGTAGGTTACGTCACGGGTCTGTGAGATTACTGGCTGCTTGCAACATAGCAATACAATGATTGCAAGGGTTGTGTAAACCCGGAAGGTTTCCTTTATCTAATTACTCAAGTGCATGCATATTTTTTGATTGGATTACTGACAAATTCTGATTTTCTGTCGTTATCAGATTATTAAGTGCAGGTAAACACACTCACTATGTGACAAATTTTTGTCTGCAGTGTTGTGTTCGCTGTTTGTGAAAGTTTCATTACAGACTGAATTCATTCAAGCCCTACGATGCCACCCAAACGTTCTTCAAGTTCTGCGGCTAAAATAGTGTATAAATACTTCAATAAATATAGCGTCCCTAGTTCGTGGATTTTCGCTTATCGCGGGTGGTCCTGGAACATAACCCCCACATTAGACGAGGGAACACTGTACACCCAGACACTGGACCTCTCGATTAACATGGGTATCTTCACTATCCATCTGGACCACAGAGCAAGGAATCTGTGACTCTGTGAATGACAGGCTCATTTTCTCAAACTAAATTACATGAACCACAAGAGCTTGCAAATTTCTTCTTCATAAGTAAAAAACATCATTTTCTGAAACCAAAACTCCTCGGATCCTCATACAGAGTCTTGGCGTTTTCACACTCGATTGTTGCAACGTTTTTCTTGCCTCCATTTACAGAGCATTCATAATGCTGATGCCCGACTGGTTCACAATCTACTTCATCATGCTGATTCCTCATGTAACTGCTTTGTAACACTTGCTGCCAGGACTACATTTGAAATAATTGTTTGTGCCTGCCTTCCAGTTCCATGTTTTGCTCCAATGTTATTTATATTTCTTCACCCTAAACTCCACACCTTCATGCCAGATAAGGCCTTCAGCATCAGGGCATCTGAAACATGAATGAAAGGAGCTTCTCACATGAGCGTCTCAATTGCATGTCTCTGTAACGGAAGTTTGGACCTTTTTAAACAGTCGCTAGACTTCTGTACACTTTGTGGTACTTGTACTTTCTTTGTTCTTTGTGTATACATTTGTCCTCATCATTAAACTCTTTTATTCATTGTTTTTGCACAAAGTGTACAACCGAGTATTTGTTCTTAATCTCTGGGATGCATTTGTCTTCAGCCTAATGGATAATTTATTCTTCTAGCTTACCATCCCATTTCCACCTCTGGATAAAACATATGCCAAATGACTAAATGTACATTATATTACAGTACTTTTATTCCCTTTATTAAAAAAAACAAAAACGAAAAAGGCTGATGATACTGGATAAACCACTTTTCAGCTTACTTATAACACTATCATCAACATTCATTCTCTTAAGGAATGTGTGCAACCGATAAAATGTACAGAACTGTGCAAAAGTCTTAGGCTTCAATTTGGCTTCAATTAGGCTACAAACTCTTTTCCAATGATCTTCATTCCACTCTTTGTGAGCTTTAACATATCTTAGCCCCTTATACCCTTCTGTTAATGTGGTTTCTTGGCTTCCCTTCCAAAAATGTTTATGATCCAACATTTCTGGTTGTATTCTGATCAAGAGACTGGTTGATAAATACATATGGCCATTATACCATTACTAAAACAATAGTATATGTACATTAATGGTGAATTCAGATTTTTGCACAGTACTCTGTCGTACCAGTACATGGTGTGCCACGAGACTATGGTGATTTTTTTGAAAGATTACATCTTTTATAATACTTGAAAGGACTGAATAAGCCTATCCATTTTTTCATTTGTTTTATTAGACAAGGGGAGGACATGCACACTCCACACATAAAGGACCCAGACTGCTCCACCGTGGGATTGAACCCAGGATCTTTTTGATGTGAGGCAATGGTGCTACTCACTGAGCCAGCTATGGATGTAGTTAACAGCATTGCACAATATGGCCATTAACATGGAATATGTCAAAATGCAAACACAGCAAATTTTGAATATGAGCAAAGACTACACTAGTGTCACAAGGTGACATTTTTGTACACATTGTCAGGCAACTAAATATTGTGTCATAACTGATTTATTACCTACGTGAACAAAGTATTAGCAACTTTAAAATAGCTTGTTGTCATGTTAGCTTAATTCGGTTTGTAGCTGTGTCAGTTTAAAATATATGTAAAATATGTACATATTCTTGCATGTAGCTTTAAACTATAATAAGGGAGTGACCTCATTTCATGTCCCTCCAATCTTGTGCTGAACCAGGTGTCCCGAGCAAATGCATATAAATTAGCTGCTCTGAATACAGACTTACATAATCTAAAAAAATCTAAAAGTTAAAGAATTAATTTCCTACCCTGAGATCTAAATGTGGTTTCCGTTGATGCTGCTGCAAAATGATTAATATTCATCTGAATTTGCATTAATTAAATCTAATTTTACGGCCATAGAATTATTAATGTTAATAGTTTCTTTCAAAGCTTTTGGTTCTAAACTAGACCGGCTGTAATAACTTTTTTATTGTTTCACTGCTGTTCCATTGTGGCCACCTGAAACACTTCTCCATTCTTTACTTACATGACTTTCCCAACTAAATGAAGACATTCTGAATCACACACTGAAAAGAGTTTCTAAAGTAATTCTGTGAAACTGAACTCACAAGGAAAATGGACTGACAGGCAGATGCGTCACTGTGTTGTGTGATTCAAGTCTGATCTAAAGCATAGGTAGAGGACCAAATCAATGTTTTAGTAACTTGGAGGTCCAACCAAAATAAATTAAGAAGTTACACCTAGGTCTATAAACAGTTTAGTAGCCAAAAGCATGCAAAATCGTCATTTATGTCCTAATTTTATTAACAGCATAACAGGAAGGCAACAGGGTGACAATCCGTCAAAGGGAACACACTCAAACACTAGGGACATTTATAGACAGCAATTAATCTAACACACGTTTGTCTGAGGAACCAGAAGCACCAAGAGTAAAGCCACATGGACATGGGGAGGACCCAGACCACTCCACCTGGGATGGAACCCACAACCTTCTCATTGGGTTCTCTTCGAGCCACCATGCCACCCTACCAACAAAATCAGAAAACCCAAAAACCTAAAAATGTTAAATTGTGAATGCAAATTTAAAATATCAGTGCCTTGATGCATGCTCATTAGTCCATGTAAGTACATTTCCCTCCACAAAATCCTTGTGTCCGAACGTCGGATTTCTTAATGTGATTTCTAGATCGAAGTATGTTGTATACATGGCCAGTTGGGTAATTGGATAACTGAAGTTACTCAGAATTTTTGCTGTCATGCCAATATCTCAAATATTCAAAGTAATTGCAGTTGTTGTTGAGCTTCCTCGACCATCTGTATTGTGTAATGAGAACAGTCGAGATCTTCTCTGATGCAGACAACAGAAAAATGTTAAAGTTCTCTCTTGCTCCAGATCTGCCTCATTTCAGACCAGCGGTCTGTACTGTTCTGGTCTTTTATAAAGGCCTGTCTTACTGGGACCATACCACCAGATTTGCCATCTCACTAGAATCAGTACTGTGACAGTAATATCATTAGCAAATGTTATGATAGTGTGATACTGTGGAAGGCAGAACAGTCATGGTGTGAATAAGGTATATAGCAAGGAGCCCTAGGGTTCCTGTGTTTATCAGTGTGCTGGAGGTGTAGTTTCAAAAACTAACAAACTGTGGTGTGGCTGTTAGTAAATCCAGCACGTGGATGGAATGATAGTGTTGGATGCTGAGCCGTTCTCAACAAACAGCATCCTCATTCGGCTGTCTTTGCTCTCTAGATGTTCTAGAGTGTTCATGTGTTTGGCAGTGCAAACAGCATTTTCTGTGGATCAGTGTTGTTTATACACAAACTGTTTAATTTATGGGCCAGTTTTTCTAAGCACTATATTACATCTGTCAGTAGACCACTACTGTGTTTTTTATGGGAGATGCGCAATGGGAGTAACCACTGGTTCTGGTTCTTAACCCTTAAATGCACATTATATTCTTTCTTTTTTTCTCTAGAATGTCTCAATTTGTGACTACGATACACAAGCTAACAAACAGGAGATATCTTTATAATATAAAATAATAGTGTCACTAATAGTGTGTAATCTTGTTTGAAATAATATAAAAAACTGGAAATGCATTGTCTATATTGTTAACACATCTCAATAAAAAATAAAATCTCATTACACAGCTACAACATTCATTTTGGGTCAGGAGTTTCAATGTAGCTGCACTGATGAACAGATCTGAATCAGCTTAAACATAAGCTTTCAGTTTCTATTGATTTCAAATAATAAAAAACAGCTAACAATAAATGTTCTTGTCAAATAAATAATGTGTATTTCTTTATTTTTACAGCTGCAGTACTGTATTCTTGTCGATGGGTCATAAAATGGTTCTCATTGACAAACAACTGAACGGGAAATTAATCCTCCACAACAGTCTGTGGTTAGCTTTAGCAGATAGTGCCCTGATTTCACCAATAGAGTGTTTTGCTTTTGCTTTTCACTTTCCATTTTCTAAATCACATAAGATTTGTTGACACTTTATTGTAAATAAGCTTTGTTTTAATTATTTTGGCCAACTATAGGAAATATGTGTTCATGTCTAATAGCTTCAGTTAGATTGATGTTAGATTAAAGTGTTCAATGTTGACACTGGATTTTAACTCCCATTTGTAGCATTCCAGAATCAATGCCAAATGTTTAGCTCTTTCAGACTCCTCAAACCTCACCCTGCACCAGTGCTATTTCCAGTCAACATTTTCAATCACCACAGTGCCTGTCCTGTATTGCCTTAAAACATTATCTTCTATGTAAACCCCTCTTTTGAATCAGATGGCCAATGTCACGAGCTTTCAGAGTTTGTTAATGCACAGGGATCAACCTTCATTCCCTAAGCTTTGTTTCCCATCTGCATTCATCTCTGCTCTCTGGGCGTGCCTAACATTAACCTTGTCTGTATTTTTCTCTGTTAGTTAAAAATGACAATTTTTGTTTTCAGCCGAAATAGAGAGAAAAACGTTGATCTTAAGCAAAAGGGTTTGTCCCATCTTACCATCTACTTGTGCCTCTCTAACAAAAATGTGTAATTACATTACACACATTGGTTTTCAATGGTTTCTACACCCCAAATAGCCGTCCTATTGATATACACTTATTTGTTAAATTATAATACATTTATTTTATTTCATATGAATATGAAAATTAAAAAAAAAACTGGGACTGTCGACAAGCCACAACAAAATATCAATAATGGTTTTGTCAGCCTTTGCAAAAAGTCCATGGCACTGTACACGACATATCCTGTGCTTCTGCCTCTGCGTCCTGTGACTTTTGACTCACCCTGACAGATTAGGAAACCAACAGCTGAAACGTAAATGTAAATGAAATGGACTACTTAAACGTTATATGGTTGCTGTCTGGTTAGCTATAGCAGGAAACACTCTATCACTCTGTCTTCTTTTTTATTGCTCATTGTATGCGATTGGAAGTCAGGATTAAAAGCAACCCAATTAGATGTTGACTAAACACCAGATAAGAAAGTTGACCCCAGAATTAAATGAAGTGGAATTTTCCTGAAATTCTTTCTTAATCTGGAGTAAAAAACATTTCAGTAAGCTGAGGCTATACTGTTTCATGCTGTATGAGTGAGTGAGTGCAGTTGGATGTGGCGTTTTAATCAAGTTGATTTCAAAAGGAACAGTTCTCTCTGTGTGCCTTCTAAAAAGAAACTGCACTAGCTCGGGCATAAACTGTATTTTGAATACTACCTGCTGCAATGAATCATATCCCCCATACATCAGAAACCCTCACATCAAAGACCTGCCATTGTAATTTTAAACTTTTCAAATAAATCAGTTTCATTCTCTTAGACACTCACTCACAACGTGATACACTGTATGTTTTGTAAATAATATTGCTACACTGTACCTTAAGCAATACTTTTATTAATAAAATAAAGAACTCTTATTAGTAAAATGTTGCAGTCTGGTCTCAACCAGTCTAATATATAGAATAGAATATATAGAAGTGTATTATAATATAAAAGTCATGGGACATTTCATTAGTATCATCTCAACCACCAACACTAATTCGTAAGTTTTGTCATATATACGTTTATATATGTAAAATGAAAGAAACCGTAAAGGGTGGCAGTGGACAATATGGCTACATAGCATCTGATCTTGGTCAGCAAGGTGAATGTAGGGGTGAAGAAGACTAAATGAGTGGGTGCTGAACAAAGAATCAGATGATGGACGTTAAAGAAGAAAGACAGTAGTGCAAAATTCATGTGAATGTTGAGACAGGCACAAGGTGTTGGGGAGGAACTGCAGGGAGTTAGCTAGGAAGGTACATGGAAATTACAGGAAAGTGTATGGAGGAAAAGGTTGGTATGTGTAGAAATTAGGGTTACAAAGGATGCAGATGCAAGTGAGGAGAGAGTTTTCAGAAGGTAGTAATAGTATTTTGAGGAGTTAATGAATAAAGAACATGGAAGAGTGAAGTTTGGATGATGGAAATAGTGAAGCAGCAGCATGTGTTATAATTTATATATGATTGTTTTATTTTATTATGCTTATTTTTTGACTTTCTAAGTACATTTGCACTGTGATGAAGTAGCTTTCAATCTCATTGTACATGAGTATAGTGACAATAAAGGTGACTGTGGTGGGTTGGTGGGGAGCAATGATAGCAACAAGGTCTTGGGTTTAGTCCCAAGTGGAACGGTTTGGGTCCTCCCCGTGTCTGCACACGTTTACTGCACACACTCTGGTTTCTCTGGATACTCAGGAAGGCCAGAAGAGTTGCCTTGCACGTTTATGTACCTAGACCAAGCTTATGCCAGGGTGCAGAGAGAGGAGATGTGATATGGTATGAAGGAGTCGAAAATGCAGAGGACTTTGTGAGGGTTGTATAGGATATGTATAAGGATTGTGTGAGAAAGGGTTGTGGAGAGGACAGGGTGAGATGCAGCGGAAAGTAACAGTGGAACAAGTGTCATGTGAGCAGTTCTGAATGACTATAGGATGATTAAAACAAACTGTACAACAGATAGGCCTCTATCTGGCGTCTTTATATCTTTATATCTACACGGGGCAGTGACCTCACAGCCTGCCTCTTTGTAAGCCGTACTAGACCCTCAGACATAGGCAATTGTGATGACAAGACCTAGCTGGAAGGTACTGTTGGGTTTTGAATACAGGTCCCTACATTGGTAGGCTATAGTATTAGACCATTGTGTTGTTCATAAATTATCCAGTCCGGTGATTAATTAGGGCTGGTTGTCTTTTAAAAAATGAATAAAATCCATTAAAAGCCAAATTACACGCAAATTAGACAGGATGCAGTTTTTCCGGCAGCTCTAGAATCCTTTTTTTTTTGCTTAATCTACATTTATTTTGATTTATTTGAGAATACAGCAAGGATCATAACCTTAATTTGTTAGACAAACGATTTCCAGTCCAATGACTGATTATGTGAACACAAAAAATTGGGTAATGGTTTTTATTTTTCAGTAATTTTAGAACGTAATATCCCATAATTTGTAGTTATTTAAGAAAAAGAAATGCTACTATAGAGAGGATATGGCAAACCATTTAGAATCCTGTGTGCCAACACAAGCTGGCCCACAGTTGAGGGTCATTGTGTTTATTTTGAATTATTTAAGATTACCACTACTTTAATTCGTTTAAGTGTTCAAGAGTTGTTCTTCACTTCACTTTTCATGTATTTTTTTCTCTGGTGAGGGTTATGCTATGTATCAGAGTTGATGTATTTGATCATTTATTAGATCAGTTGCAGGAAGGGTGCATTCTTTCTTTTTTCATTATTCATAGTATATTATAAATTTTACTTGGCCGAGGCTTAGAAACTTAAGTTTAAAGGTTCATCCATCAAAGATAAGAAGTGCCACTGTATTGTACATCTGTACGAGGTCAGGGTTGCCTTATGCATGTGGGAACGGCTCATGAATTATACACGTTACTTAATTTTATATTTTTAGTATAATCATATAGTTTTAATTTTCATGGCATCAGTGGTCTAAATTTAATTGCCTGCCATTGAATCAGCCAGTTTGTTATATTTTGTTTTTTCCTCCGTGTGGTTAGGTTATTATTATTATTATTATTATTATTATTATTATTATTATTATTATTATTATTATTATTATTGTTTTTATTTCAGTCAATGGGGCAATGAGTGTTGGAGTGCTGCAGTGTTGGAAATATGCTACATAAGTCAAATTCGGATGTAACAGACAACAGGTTTTAAGTCTATTTCTTTTGTTTTTGTTTTTTTTTACTTTTTTTGTGTGGAGCCCATGGAAACTGTAAATAACTGTAACAAAAATGATAGTACTTTCACATTTTATGATTCTTTAAATCAGTACTGTATATGACTTTGTAGAATTTGCATACATCATTTTAATTGTAATTTAACACAGCATAAATTACAGTGAATTTCATTAATTTGATTTGATTCAACCTGTACTTGTTCTCTATAATCCGTAACAATATTTTTGTTGTGTTACATAAAGGCTTATAATTAGACTAAAAAAAGCATTCATTGAATAAAGTGAGCTGTAAAGTGAACCCAGGACAATATAGTCCCAAACAATATCCTCCAACAAAGTGAGTCTCCTCTATGTATGCCGCTTACCGATCTGGATTCTAAGAGTTTACATGTAAGGTGCTATTGAGTATGATTGGATATGCTTTGAGGGTCGAAACAACCTGATCATATAATAAGGTTTTGTGGTCCATGGGTCTGTATTTTAGGCAATATAAACATTTCAATACTATACCTGTTTAACCACTGAATGTTATGTAAGTATAAAATGATTCAGATCTGCTAAGCTCTGATCCATCTGTACCCCCCAGGGCTTGTTTTTAAATCCTCGAAACACAGCATTTTTATCAGTCCTAAAGTTTAACTCTGTTCAGTGGGAGGCAGGTCATTTGGCATTACAGCTCCCAAACTTTGGAAGTCACTCCTGCAGAGAATCCAAAGCATGTCAACCATGACCTTTTTTTACTGTATCTCAGCTAAAACATTAATTAAAAGAGAACGAGGAACGTCACACCTGTTTGAAATCTTCACATTGACGTTCAATTAGTTATGGGACCTATAAAAGTGCTTATTTTTAAAAAAGGAATGGATAAGGCCCTGAATATGTTTCTAAAATGGATTCTTGACTCTGTAATCAAAAGAGTATATACAAACTAGACACATTTAGCAACTCTACCTACAGAGTGGCGATTTGGTTCACTCTAGCTGTCAAGTCCAACCCTCTTAATTTACTTACACCATTGGTGTCCATAAAGTCCAGGTTCTTCAGCTTTGTTCAGTTTCTGGTCTCTGTGTGTATTTATCAAATTACAACCCAGTTTTCCAGTGACAACAAAACTGGCAACTATAAATGCTCCTCGGAGTTGGGGCTAATGCTAACCTATATATCATGCATTTTTTCAATTGATTTCAAGCTGTTTGGTGTAAGGTGGTCAAGATTAGTTGTCTTAAGTCAGCTTTTTCTATTGCTGACATTCTGATAAAACCAACCATGTTTACTATCATCATAAGTCTTTGCTTATGCCAGTAGTGAGATGAACATTGCTGGAAATTAAAAAGGTCTAATCTATTTGGCACCAAACAGGAAATTATAGTAGACCCCCTTATCCAAGTGACTTACAGCTGATACAATCTTACAGTTTAAGCAATGGTGGGTTAAGGGCCTTGTTTAAGGGCCCGGATGTGGCAGATTGGTAGAGGTGGGATTTAAACCCTGGACCTTGAAGTCCAGTACCTTAACCGCTAGGCTACCGCAGTCCCACAATAATTGTGCACTTCAAGCACTGAAATAAGAAAAAAATGCAATACTTACATTTATGTAATTTCGCAGACACCCTTTTCCAGAGCAACTTACAATTGATACAGTCTTACAATCCAAGCAATTGTGAATTAAGGGTCTTGCTCAAGGACCCAACTGTGGCAGCTTGGCAGAGATGGGATTTGAACCCTGGACCTTCTGGTTAGTCCAGTTAGGCCAGTACCTTAACCGCTAGGCTACCACAGTCCATACTATACACACAATACTGTACATAAAAGGATGAAATGTTGTGTATTCGTAATCCTGATCTTTACTGTACTTAAGAACAGACTTTGTTTATTATACAGTTTGTGTGGCTGACTATAACTTTCATTGACTGATTATTTTTAGATATGTGTTTTAAAAGGATCTCAAAAGGAATATAGTTGCAGCCTTGCAAACGGTGACCATGCAAGATCTCCAGTGTTCATAGTCTTCTAGTCTTAAGGTTGGCATAAAATATTTTCGATGGGACGCTGTATCTCCGCTATAAAGTGAGAAATACGATGTGAAAGCACTGGTCCTGCTATACATACACAATTGCATTGTCAGTCCTTTCCTCTCTTATTTTTGGCTGGTGATGACTGCTAGTGTTTTGTTTTATTTGCTGAGTAGGATCTAAATAATTGTAAATTGTACTTGTGGCTTTGCTAGCTAAACGAGCTTTATAAACAGAAAATTTTTATGATTTTTATTTTTAAGCTATTTCAGTAATTAAAGTGAACTTACATGTTAAAAGAGTGGTCAATAAATGGTAACGCCAATCTGAAACTATTCAGGACATGAGATTATGACGAGCACACAGCACCTGCAGTAACAGCTTTCTGTTATGCTTGGCAAATTCTACAAAGTTCAAACTTTTCTAAAAATCTTCCTGGTGTTGCATGGGTAGAATCCAATTTGTGACAGTGTTTATGTATCAGTGTAAAGCTGCTTTGTGACATTGTCTGTTCTAAAAAGTGCTATACACATAAAATTGAATTGAATTGAATAGAAGGTTTAATTTACCGCCCATTTCTGCTATAGACTGAACTGCGCATAATTGGGAATCTTTGGAAAAAGACAGATTATAGAACTTTACAATTTCATAAGAGTACCAAATTCCTAACAACTTAGTGCCTTTGTGAGGGAGTGTGGTCCAGACATTTAACATGAGAAAATATTGAAAATGCTTAACACAGTAGATGTACAACTTTTCCTTGTTATTAACATTCTCAACCATTGCACAAAAATGTAACTAAATACCCACTGTCCTATCCGCAAGCAAAATCCTTTTACCTTCTTCTCTGTTTTCCCTCTTTCTCTCCTCTTATGTCCCCTATAGCTCTTACTGATTATCAAATAAGCATCCTTAATCAGTACCTTTTACTGGTCTTTAAATCATCTTTGATAAATTGTCATCATATATTGTATAGTCAACTCTTACATTTTTTGCTTCTTGTATGATTGGTGTTATGTTTGGTACAAAGACTGTGCATCTTACTAACTCAATACTATCCAAAGAACAGGTGTTTACTTCTCACATCTGCTTATGAAGAATACATGGAATAGTTTTTCACAAAGAAAGACATGAACTACATTTACATGATCTAACTACTTCATTCCAAGGTCAAATCTATTGTGCATGGTATAAATATGCGTAGTATAAAAATATACATGGTATAAAAATGTACATTTTCAGTTGGTGTACCAGAAATGTGTGATTATACTATACATCATGTATCACAATAGATTATCAAATGCAATATATTTGATTAACAAAACAAATTATTGTTCAGATTTTATGTTGAAAACAGTAGTTATAACATTGAAAGATTTTGGAAAACTGTGTGTCAGCAGACTTTTTCTTGTCCATTTCGCTATCAATACTATTAGCACCACCCACTGTTAATAATATGGTTAAAATTGAAAAGCAAAATTTCTGAATGATAATTAAAATGGGCAAGAGGTGATTTGAACTTTCATTTGGTTTTTTTGTCTAAATTTAACTCATAAGATGTATCCAAGGTAAACAGAGTCTTTTTATGTGAATTATTTTATATATTTTCCCACATGGAGTAACAAGGAAATACAAAGCATTTTTCGTCAGGTTACTATGCATGTATGCATGTTCCAAAGAAAGCACATTTGTCACCCCCTTTTATTTTTAATTTCTACCAGAAAATACCTAAATAATAAAATTAAATGACCTCTTAGGAAGTGTTTTAAAAATTGATGCAAAATTGTGAATTATGGTCATTTCATGTTGTGTTTCAGTACAAACACTGACATATTGTAAACATAATGTCAGGTTTTCCTTTCTACCTAACTGTCACTGAATTTGCCTCTGTAATTTAAATCCAGGCGTAAACAACTTTGCAATATTCCGTACCTACCATGCACTGATTGATATGTTTGAGCTTCACCAGTCAAGAAAGTTCTTCACATAATGCAGAGCACGACTTACATGCATTTATTCAAATGTTTTAGATTTACATTATATATGATATTGTTTAATTACAAATATTTATTTATAAAGCAAAATTCACTTTTAGCATGGACAGTTACTGTAACCCTTCCTTCCAAATGTAATGATAACTTTGCTTGCCTAAACTGAAATAGCTGAAATAAGTTTTCTATGAATTTACCTTGTCAATCTCAAGAATCTCTTATACATTTATGTCATTTAGCAAACGCCCTTATGAAGGGCGATTGAGAATTAATACAGTCCTACAATTTAAGCAAGTGTGGGTTAAGGGCCTTGCTGAGGGACCCATCAGCGGCAAAGGGGGGATTTGAGCCCTCAGCCTTCTAGTCAATAGTTCAGTACGTTGATCACTGGGCCACCACAGTCCCAGCACTGCAAGATGATCTTATCTGACTATAATGCTCACAAAAATACTTCAAAATGAAAGATCATATCATGAAACATCCCCTATTTTGTGAGCAGTGTACTCTTAAGTTATATTTTATTTATGTAGTAATTGTAATAGCAGATATTCTAGCAAAGCAGCTTTGCAAAGGGTCAATTCTCAGTTAGAGAACTTAAACTGTTTCCTGAGATACATAAGGAATAAACCTTGAGAGACTCTTGTGTCCTTGGTTCAACAAAATCTTAGCCACAACATCAGACGTTCACTGAGATATCCATAACCCAAGATACATAATACTCACATTATTGCAAAGATATTTACACAAGCAATCAGAAATATTCAACCCTCTAAAGAACTTCAGGATTTATACCTTTAAACCTTTTATCCATACTAGATCTTTGTGCCCTTGCACTGAAATACCATATATGTGACACTTTTCTTTTAAAAAAAGCACAGGATGGTATAATATTGCTTGATGTCCACTGTTTAAGTGTGTTTTTGTTTTTAATTAAATTAAATTAAACAAGAGTGATTTTTCATCACAAGGGCTCAGTTATTTATCTCTCATGCAACATTGCTTATTTGTAAACCCACTATTAGTCTGTTTCACCTGGCGATGGGTTAGAACATTACGAAGTCATTTGAAACTTGACAATGACCCTCAAATTGCTTAAGCTGCGACATGTTAGTATAAACTCCACCTGGGGCAAGGTGTTCTGCAATCAAGGTGCAATCATGGTCATCAAAAAGCTAACAGAGGATATCATGTCAGTGCTCCTAAGGGGAAATTGGTATAAGAAGATATTCATCACTTTAAACATTTATGGGACCATTGTCCAGACACTTGGGGCACAACGTACAGCATGCATGGTCATTGGAGAAAGTCTAAAACCATCACATTTTGATAGCAAATAAAAACCTGTGTTACTTAAAGACTCAGAGGATGTACTGATGAAGTCTGTGACAAATGTGTGAGTGTCAAACATTAGAAGGTTACTTAAGGACTTCATGACTGGACTTGACAATACACACCGCTCTTTACCATTTGGAATATGACAAAATTAATTTTGAGGGAACTGTAGACTTTTGGGGCACAGTTCTGTGGAGTGTCGAAACAAAATGTTTAGGAAATGTTTGGCCATATGGATCTGCAGTTTGTCTTACGCCAGAAAGGTGAAACTTAAGGTTAACAATACTACTGTCTCCATATTCAAGCACAGAGTTGACCAGCTGATGTGACGATGTGACGATGTGGGTGCTGCTATATATATATATATATATATATATATATATATATATATATATATATATATGGGTGCTTGTATACTATGTGGCTGGCATAATGGATTCACAGGAAAACAGGAAAAACAAGACATTTTGAGGAGATATCTGAATACTTCAGCAAGACAGGGTTAACAAGCAGTCTTGGAACATTTTGGGGTAGCCAGTCTCCAGATTTAAACCCCTTAGAACATCTTTAATGGGATTTAAAGCAATCAAACCTCAATGACCTGGAAGCTGTGGCCCAAGAAGAATGGACAAAGATTCCACAAGATCAGTATCAGAAGCCTGACTGAAATACCAAAGGAAAAAAGGATCTTCCTAGTGCACATAGAAATGTGTCAAGAACCTTAGATGATGTCCAAATGTCTGTCTGCCTATGCAATAACAATTGCTTCTGTGTAAGTTGTAAAGTTCTATGTAAGATATAGTTTATAGTTTTAACTCTATACACATCACTAGTATAAAGTTGGGGTTATTACATTAATAAGGACATGGCAAAGCTATGTAAGCAATACAACCCTTTATATTACATATTATGATCTTGCATTTTGTGATATATCCAGTCATGCGCTGTTTAACGACTATATTTGTGCTGTGAAACAGGACGCTGCACTCAAAGGACATTGAAGGGACATTACCACAGTCACTTTCTGCTACTGTAATAAAATAATTTAAAGCATATTTTCACAAGAAATCTGCATACAAATGATAAATGTGGCAGAGATACAGCTGAAAACATGATGGAAAGCTACGCCTACACATCATCCCTAAAAAGCACTGTATTTTTAATAATTGGAAATTAACAATAATAAAATCTGTTACTTTTATGAATATGGTATGATGGATATGATGCACATATATTTGTCGAAAGTCAAATATGCATTCATAAACAGTACTACGGTGGTACTACTCATAATAGGACAGGTACATAAACTTACGAATGCCATTTATTGTTAGTTGCCAATATGTAGCAGAACGTCATACACAGGTGACTTACAGTAAAAAAAAAATTTAACATGTCAAATAAGTTAGAACAGTTTCTATTTTACATGTGAATAAACAGATAAACAAGCACATGACCAGTAAGGTATTGACAAACACATGAGTGATGAACTTCTGCTCTTGAACACCTGCCACTGCTTGTGGATCTGCATTAGTCATTAAAGTGAACAGATGTTGATCGGATGGTCATTAAATGGAGCATACCTGTATGTGACATAAGAACATTTATCCAGTGATAAATGTTTGACGTCTGCGAAACAATGGCAGCTTGTCAAAACCAGGATTGGAACTTACAACCTACTGAATGGTAACCAAGAACCATAACTACTCCACCAAATAGCAGAGGTGGCAGTAATACAGGAAAGATAAATGAGTCCAGAGACCACCCCACACATGCTGTATATGTTCCACAAAAACAGTGCCTTAGCAATGAAATAAAAATGGCTTTTAACCCACATTAGGCAGTAAGAAGAAAGACCTCTGGACCTACGTCCTACATTTCTGTATGAGTAAAGAGCAAAGGGCTGAAAACCAACTCAGATAAAAAATATAATTGGATATGGAAAAGAGATAAAACACTCTACCATTCCACTCATATTCATCCTTTTTCGGTTATTACCACTGTTCCAAACTTTTGCTTCATTAGATTGCACTTTGGATTCTTAATTCTCTCTGAACTCCATTATACTGAGCATACAGATTAATAGTGGGACCTTAGGTCCATACATTCTAAAAAAATTTAAAAAAATTTAAAAAAATATATATATACACACAGTTGTGAACCCTTTTGGGTTACTTTGATTTCTGCATAAATTGGTCATTAAATGTTAAATTCTGATCTTCATCTAAGTCACAACAATAGACAAACACAGTCTGCTTAAACCTCTACCACGCAACATGTGAACATCAACAGTGCATGGTCAGCCAGATGTCAGCCAACCTGGAATCCAATCAAAGTGATTAGTGAATGCGTTGGTTAAAGCTGCCCTGCCCTATAAAAACACACACACCACTTTTGAGTTTGCTGTTCTTGAGAAGCATTGCTTGATGTGAATCATGCCTCGCACAAAAGAGCTCTCAGAAGACCTACGTTCAAGAATTGTTGACTTTCATGAAGCTGGAAAGGGTTACAAAAGTATCTTTAAAAGCCTTGATGTTCATGTGTCCATGGTATAACAGACGGTCTACAAATGAAGAAAGTTCAACACTGTTGCTACTCTCCCTAGGCGTGGGCGACCTTTAAAGCTGACTGCAAGAGCACAGCGCAGAATGATCAATGAGGTGAGTGTCAGCTAAAGACTTACAAAAATCTCTGGCACATGCTAACATTTTTGTTGACATATCTGCAATACCTAAAACATTAAACAAAAATGGAGTTCATGGCAGGACACGACGGAGGAAACCACTGCTGTTAAAAAAAAAACATTGCTTCACGTTTGAAGTTTGATGAAACCAAAATTGAGTTGTTTGGAAGGAACACACAACGCTACGCTACCATGATCAAAACCTAATCCCAACTGTGAAATATGGTGGAGGGGGCATCATGGTTTGGGCTGCTTTGCTGCCTCAGGGCCTGGACGGATTGCCGTCATCAACGTAAAAATGAAACTTAAGACCATCTGTCCGCCAGCTATTTCAATTGCCCATAGGGGATGAATAAAGTTTTCTGAATCTTAATCTGAACTGAAGCTCAACAGAGGATAGATGATGCAACAGGACAACAACCCAAAACATAGAAGTAAATCAACAACTGAATTGCTTCAGCAGAAGAATAAATAAGAATAAGAGTACGCCTTCTGGAGTGGCCCAGTCAGAGTCCTGACCTTAACCCAATTGAGATGCTTTTTCATGACCTCAAGAGAGCGATTCACATCAGATATCCCAAGAATATTGCTGAACTGAAACAGTTTTGTGAAGAGCTATGGTGCAAAATTCCTTCTGACTGTTGTGCAGGTCTTATCTGCAACTACAGGAAATGTTTGGTTGAGGTTATTGCTGCCAAAGGAGAGTCAACCAGTTATTACATTCACCCTGCACTGTGGATGTTTACATGTTGTGTTCAATAATACCATGCATTTTGTGTGGTGTAAGTTTAAACAGACTGCTTGTCTGTTGTTGTGACTTAGATGAAGATCAGAATCCAAGTAATCCCAAAGGGTTCACATACACAGGGCTCATATAAATATTAGCGAGAGGATGATCTTTATCTTAATTAAAATATACTCACTGACAAAGAAAAATAGGTAACACACTCTGATAGAAATGTTGGACTTCTGCTAAACTGTTTTGTCCCAGACAGATATCTGAATGATTACACCCTGGGTCCTGCCCTATAAAAATGCTCTCAAATACTACTTTTGGATAGTGTACCTCACGATAAGACATCGTTGACTGCTAGATGACTGCTATGACACAATCAAAGACATGTTGCCCAGTTGACTGACTTTGAGAAGGGATGCGTTCACTGGACTGAGAGAAGCAGGCTGGTTGGTGCCTGTTCATGGCAGTTCAGGATCCTCATTTATGACACCACTACAAACGAAGGCAACAGCGGCTGGCTGTCAACAGCAGGACACATAATGGGCTCAGTGACAGCAGGTATCCTTCTGCTAAGGATAGAAAAGAGGGAGTCAAAAGGAGGGTGGGATATATTGTGTTTAATTTACATTTTCTTTCTTTAAGTTGACATTGTCACAGATGTTGAATGCATAAATATGGGGAATTTTTTGTATAGTCATCACATCTTTTATGCTAGAATGGGAGTAGTCAAGTAATCTGGGCTTGTCACTCAGCATGGGCAAGGATCACTTGAATGACATTGGCCAATTAAATTTTAGCCTCAGTAATCTAATGCCTGTGGCCATGTCTATCAGTTGTCAGTGAATCACCCTTGTTCTTATTTTAACTTGAGCTCATCCCATTTGCATACACCCTTGTACGGTGAGGTGTTTGAGTGCCATTAGGAATATGAATCCCACATGTGTGACACATGAAAGACTTCTTTAGAGCACCCTACTTGTTACTCTTTGCAATTTATGAGCATGCATCAGGACTGAGCATAATCTAACTTTGCTTCTTCCTTCATTATAACAGCTTGCTGTAAGACCTCTAGACAGTGCTAAGACCCACCACTAATGCTATGAAATGTGGTTTAAAATAAAGTTCATATTTCACTGTGTATTGTCAGGTGACTATCTCCTCAAATTCATATATTTAGGTTGAAATTGAAAAGTCAAGTCACATTTATTTTATAGCGCTTTTGACAATAGAGCATTGTCTCTAAGCATCTTTACAAGTACAAAGAACTGCATTTTTGTAACATATTAACAGAAATTGTTAAAACAAAGCACATGGAACCTAAAGCTGAGAGGAAAAAGCTTAGTCATACAGTAACAAGTGGGACTGTGGTGGTTTAGTGGTTAAGGTACTGGATGATGGACTGGACAATGGACCAGAATATGCAGGGTTTAAATTCCACATCTGCCAAGCTACCACAGATGGTACCCACAATGGCTTGTATTGTATTATGATTTTAATTATATTTGCTTAAAAATAAAACAATATAAAATACAAAAAATCAATAGAGGTAATTCACATATTAAAATAATATTATATCGAAATAAATTACATAGTATTTCATCAGTGAATGACTTGAGCTAGTTTGCCCACATGAGAGTGTACACGGAAACCAATGACACTTTTTTTCTGTATCCTGGCCGCTGATTAGCTCAGCGATCGTAAGAGTGTAGGAATTGTTTATAAAGTCTTAAAATATACATAAATAACAAAATGAATATTAGGTCGCTACTTTACGGATTGTCACCGATCGCAGGGTGTTGAATTTGTGATTGAAAGATTCAGTCATGGATCTTCACACTACATCTGAGAGAGTCTTATATTCTAAGGTAAAACTAAAAATGAATAAAATAACATTATTTTTATTCATTAAAACAATATATTCTCATCAACATTTTAGCAGACCTCTCGACAGACTTGCAAAACAGAGACGAGTCGTTAAAGATTATGGACGTTGATCAAGGATCCAACTCACAAGTGGTAGCCAGGACCTGAACTTTCCATTTAGTAGTTGAGGACCGTCTCTGATTACCTTTATGAACCATCGTACCTTTCTGTAGCAACATAAAACCCGCTATACCGAGAATCCATTGCTTTACAGTGAAAAATAGTTGCATGTTGCAGCTTGATGCAAAATAGTTTTTTGCATTGCATTTAGCCTTTTCTATTGGAATATAACAGGTGAGACACCACCTCGTCTACCTCGGCAGACTTCACATCTCTGACGTTTATTAACATTTGAATGTGTACTGCTCACAAAAATTTGAAGATACCCTAAAATTAGTTTTCCCCTAATGAAATATCCCCTAATTGCGAGCAGTGTGTTATATTTCGAATATTTATTTGGCTGCTATTCATATAGACTGCAAATGTATAGCTCTCTGGCTCCATCTAGCCTGTGTTCTGTCAGTTAAGTCTGTCATCTGGTCTCCATTCTTCCCCACCAAGGGTCATGGTTACGCTAACCTCAATTATGCCTTGCTTGATTGAAATGAATATTTAAGTGACTGAATATTAATGAACAAAAAGGCCACTGCAGACTTCTCCTGAAGGACTTACCATCTCTTTGCATTGAAACGCTTTTTAAGGCATAAATTGTAAAAGTCCGCAGCATTAGGATATGTGCATTGTTTTATCTCAGAAGTGGTCCTGAAGCTGTAAATATTTAAGATTATACACAAGAAAGAGTATACACTTACTGTCAGAGCCCCTACCATGCACATGCAAAGGCGTTGCCGCCAACGGGTCCGTCCGAAGTTACAGAGCAAATCTCGATACCCGCTTTTAGTAGTGTAGCGGCTAACGATATGATAACGAACACCTGCGGTTTCTGCTATTTTAGGGCGAGCCTCAGCTACACAGCTCTGTCTTGGCGGACGTTATCATTGCTTTTCTCAGTCAGACGGTAACGTCCTGGGGCGTTTTGAGCAGACGGATGCGTACGAGGGAAACCTCGGAAGGAACGTAGTCAGTAGGGACAGATCCGTGGTTTCCCCTTCGCCCTTGCTCATTCGCTGGTGTCCGAGTACTCTCCGGTTGGCAGCTCACCTCATTTGGGACGTGCCGCAGCCCTCCTTTGCTTAGTGCGCATCGCACTTGCAAGCTCATGCTCACCCTCTGGCATTCCAGAGCTCTCCAGCGCCAGGTAATTGAGACCCAGAGTGGGGCGTTTACGTGCTATCGGCACGGTTGCCCTCTAGCATTTCAACGAGCCGTTGTTCACCAACTGTGGGTGCCATCCCCTCACGGGACGCATAACAGTTGTGACGAACCTTCCCCTTTTTAGTTAGCTGTGGTGGAAGGGTCTTTTGCCGTTTATCCCCCTTTTATCATACGCCGGCGTCGTCCCCTCTCACGGGGTCACGACCTTCCCGGGTTTCCTCCGGATCCTGTCCTCGAGTGGTCTCCCTCACCTGAGCCCATGCAGCTGGGCAGCACTGGTTCCACCAGGGCTTCCAAGAAAGGCTGGTCATCAAACTAAAGACGTGCCACTGGGATGGGGCCCCATGCCGCCCCCAGAAATGTCCTCTTTGTAGAGGTGTCCCTTGCCTGGCAGGAGAGGTCAGTCACTCTACTGGTCTGTATAGACTCGGGGTCAGAGTCAAACTTCCTTGACAGGGCACAACCCTAACCCTAACCCTACTCTTTACAATTTAGAGTTTATACAAATTGCCACCATAAAAATCTGATGTAGCAGACTTTGTGAAAATCAAAATTTCTGCCGTTCTTCAACTTTACTGTAATTATTTGAGACAGTTAAAAAATGGGACACGACACAAGTTAATCATGTTCAAAGTAATTCTTTTGTACAATAATTGTACATTAAAGCAACAGAACTTTTACCATACCAATCATTTATCAGCCATATCTGCACTTTCACTCAAGTATAAGAATTCTTCAACTCATCCACCACTGTTGAATACACATCCACAGTGAGGTTTTGACCATCTACATGGTGGTCACATCTTTTTCTGGGATATTTTTCTGTCTTTGCACCAGGTTTTGCTGGTTAAGTTAATTGATTAAAGCCGCTTGAATGGGAAAGTAGATCATACGACCTTGCAACCATAATTCCTAAAACATTTTAAAAATGTCAAGAAATCTCTACGTCCTTCACTTGTTACTGGCATCATTGAGGCAAATTGCAATATAGATAATGAGACAGTGATCTCATCAATTGCCACTGTAAATGAGATGCCACATCCAAATGAATGCAACTGCATATAATTAGCTGCAAACCAACGGATCTCCAAATATACCTTAGAGCAAATGGGGCAGATGCAATTTGCATTTAAAATGTAACAGGGTCATCTTGGGTATTTATCCAAATCATTTGGGGAAAAATTATTTAACAGTAAGAAATGCAGCCTAATCTTGAAATCCTGAATGAATTAAAGTGCGAATTTTGGAGAGATCTATTCCATCATTGATTTAATATTGCTGGGATAAGCATTATAAGGAAATGGAAAAGAAGACCATTTTAAGGACCAATGAGAAATGCAACAGTATAAGCCCATTTCAAGTAACCGAACTTGCTCAGGTATAACCGATCACATTTCAGTTAACACCCTCTCCACACACCTCTTGTAAATGAAACTAGCTAAGGGACCCATTAAGTTTGCTTAAAAAATAATGCAAATAATAATAAATTCTTTAGTATTAATTTGTTTTTCATTCTCATCCATGGCAGAGTAACGCCCACTTTAGCAGTTGTGCACCAATGATTCATTGACAAGCTCACTGGCACAGCTGTACCCCTCTATTTTCTGTGTGTGTGTCCCAACGCTCCTGCTACCCACCTCCCAAAAACGCAAGTGAATTGATTGTGTGAGTGTGTGATGCCCTGTCCAAACTGGTCATATACTGTAGTGGTTTTGTTGACTGGTAGTCCCTAGTATCACAATGTATTCACCTGTGATGGACTCTGCTTTCAAAAGGGCTCGAGGATAAAGTTTTGGAGATGTATAAGTTAGAGGAATTATACAAACTGATTCCAGTGACTTTAACGCTAGATCAGACTTTTTGGAGACTTTTATGAAGTAACTCAAAGAAAAGGTCATCACTAACACCTTACCTAAAATGGGCTTATGATGACCAAGGTGATATGCTGCAGGCACTGTACTGTACCAAGTGAAATAGTATTGTGAATGGGACATGCCTAAATTGCCTTTTGCATATCATTACACTTTGTTTATTGTGCCTTGTCCTTGGTAATAAGCCAAAGGAACACAATGTTGCCTTTACAAGCGTTCTCTGTTAATATTACATTTTTAATAGGAGCTAATTGCTCTACTCAGACATTAGCTGTTAAGGCATGAGTAGAGTGATATTTAAAGATGTGAATTCCAGTCCACTAGTGCAGAAGATTCTGTTCTAAGCTATATATCACCTGGCTAAAGGCATCGAGAGCAAATGAAGACGCAGAGACTTAGAGCTGTCTAAGGTGTGCATTGTGTCCTTAAATACTGTAGACTGATATAAAATGACGAATATAGGGAGCAATAGAAAATCATGAGGTCACAGCAATCAGTGTAGTCATTATGTATAAGAGATATTCATCATAATAGTTTATCCCTAACCAAACAAAAAAATCCTTTTTTGTAAGTGATTTGGTATCTATAAGAAGTCACAAATCACTAGGTACTGAATATTTGTGTACAAAGATTAATGCATGTGACCATGCCATTTACGTTTAAGTTCTATTGGAAATGCAAAATTCAAATGTTTTGTTAAAAACATTAGGTTTATGTGTATAAAAATGCATATAAAAAGGGCTATCAGTGAGGTCAAAATTTATACAGGATCAATTATCTGGAAGGGAGGAGAAGAGAAGACAATACAGGACAAGACAACATTACTTATAAAGTACATTTAAAAGCCACATTAAGAAAAATATTCCTGTTGTTAAGTTAGCGTAGAAAAATAAATTCAAATAAGATATATCTTACCATTTGGATAAATGAATAAAACAGTACAATACACACCCGCCAAGTTTCTGAAAAACAAACCCTGAAATGTCTAATTTTGCGGAAATACCCAAATATGACAAAAAGAGTTTTACATTAGATTGATGTGAAAAAGTTAGAATATCTCTAAAGCCTAAATGTGAAAAAAGGCGATAGAAAATGTTTTTTAAATACACAAGGACATACAGTAAGAAGCTGATGAGTGACGGAACAACAAAAAAAGTCGATATTGTTACATTTAGATATGATTTACTACTAAACTTGAAAGTAAAGTAAGTAAACTTTTCTTTTAACATTTGTAATGTATTTGATTACTCGGATAAGTGAAGGAATGAAAAGGTGGGATGTGTCAAGAGCGCAGTCGGGGGGACCCAAGCACATTCAGTCCTGAACATGTCCCTAAATAGATTGTAAATGTAAAGATTATTCTGCTAAAAGACTGAGTTACATTCCTTAATTCTTGTTTATTTTAGTGCCCCAAATTCTAAACCTTTACATTTTATATGAATACTATACACATTTGTTCTACTTTATATTATACTATACACCTTTATATAGCTGCCACTGTTTAGTCCTTGAGC
Organism: Parotocinclus haroldoi; assembly: GCA_034779995.1. NCBI lineage: Eukaryota > Metazoa > Chordata > Actinopteri > Siluriformes > Loricariidae > Parotocinclus > Parotocinclus haroldoi. The sequence continues at coordinate 17,428 of JAUZST010063492.1, read as the reverse complement.
AAAACCCTTAACCCACAATTGCTTGAATTGTATCAGTTGTAAAAGCCACAGTTGGTAAGAACCTCTAAACACTGTAAATTTTAATCAAAATTTAAGGTGTTTGGAATACTAATGTGTTTTCCTGTTGCTTAATGCTATTTTTCAAAAATCTGTTCAAAAAAATTGTCTGTCATCAAACCCACTTTACTGTAATTATTCACAGCGGTAAACTAGCACCCCAGAAACTTTCCTAAAGCTTGAGCAGCTAGCGTTTTCAGTATCCAAATATATCAAAAAATATTGAAAAGTCAATCATGCTACAGGCAAGGTAATAAAAGCTCATAGAATGTTTTGGCTAGCCACTTACACTTGTATAACGTCCTAAAAGCCAATATTGGAATTCTACAACAAATGTATTAATTGACCCAAATGATGCCTAGCAGGCACATAATTTGTATTAGCATAAAATATAAGAATGCAATTAATAAAACAATTTTAGTCTTCATTTCTTCTTCATTTCTCATCCATGACAGAGTATCATCCACTCTAAAATCAATTCTTCTATTTAGTGTTTAACCTTGCTATTATTTATTCACAGTAATGCCCCTATGACTGATTTATCAAGAATAGTTACAGACTACAGCTATATCCCTCTAAATTCTTTGTGTGCCCCAGTATGACACGTGGTCTAGAAACACCTGCCTACCACCTTCTAAAAATGCATGTGGATTGGTAGCCAATCCTAAAAATCCTAAATGAATTCTGCTTGTAAGTGTGATTGAGTGAGTGTGTGATGCCCTGTGATTTACTGGTGCCCTGTCCATGATGTATTCCCACCTTACACCCAATGATCCAACAGAACCAAATCCAGCTGCACTTTCTATGCTTAAATGACTTTACCCACCTTAAGTACTAAATCTAGGCTTCATCCGTTATCCTTCCCTTATGCGGTGTTCATGGAATAAGATGTTATTTATTTCACACAGCTCTTTGTCTCTAACTTTTCTCCCTGACCAAACAAGTAGTAATAATATGGAGCTGAGGGAGGTAGTGAATTGTTTCCTCATCATTTGGAGTGCTCCATGCTCTTTAAGCTGAAGGTCATGCTTATTGAGGCAATCAGGCAGCTGACGTGTTGTGTTCATAGGTGACTGCACACTCAATGAGCACTGAAATGCGTGTTTGGACTGTTTCAGCCATGGGCCAGACAGAATGGAGCTATCACACACATGCACACCTCCCACACTAACCTCAGTATCCTAAATAAAATTTTAAGAAAAAGTTAACGGAAATTGACATATCAGGTATTTTTATCCTTGGGGGGAAAATTTTGGTCCTCACAGTGATATATAAACTCACACACACACTCATTTATATACATCCATTGTTTAACCAAAAACAACAGCGTATCTAGAAGCTAAGTTCATTTAGTACTGGAGAGATTAGTCTGCCACTCAAAAAGCATTAAACAAAAACATTGGACGTCAATAAGGACACTGGGGCAGCACAGTGGTGCAAGGGGTTAGTGCGGTCTCCTCACAGCTCCACACCTCCTGACCTTGGACCTTGCCTGTGTGACATTTGGATTTTACTGTTATAGAGTTGCAATTATAAAGTTTGGGAATGTGGCATCACTTTCTGGCTGTTCATATAAATGAAAGCATGTCCTAGCCTAGCTACCAGTTAAATGTGTATGGTTGAAAGTATCATCCAGTATCATAGACATGAAAAGGTACAGACAATGAACTGTTACTTTTTGTAAGCTGTATGACATCAGCAACTTCGTACACATATATTGTGTACTTGAGTCCTGTAGTGCTGTTACATTTATTCATCTGTCATATGCTATCACTCTATGCTATTGCTTTTTAGAGTGGAAGAAAAGCAAGTAATGTATGGTATAAACAATATGTCTTTAATCTATTCTTACACTAATTATGATTCCAGCTGTGCAGCTTTAGCTCCTGGGTCCAAAAGTGCCAAAGTTTATGGGGCCATGATTTAGTGTTGTAGTAGTCGAGACATGCAGTTAATAACCTCTTGGTGTCAAACATCAATGAAATTATGAGTAGGGCAGCAGTTCCCAAAATAATAGGTGGAGCTATTACAAGGAAGGCGCAGCAAGACAAAACATTACACACGTATATGTTTTGGTCAATACAAAGTTTCATTTTTTGTATGAATTATTGTTCCAGCATAGTTTGGACATCAAAGATGTCTACATGTGTGTAATTTTAAGCTAATTTTTTTGTCTAAAAACAGGGGCACTGTAGAAATGGAAGGTGGGGACTAGCGCATACACAAATTAATTTTGACTGGTTACGTGGCAAAACTAAAGCAAAATGAGTCATTAGTCATTAGTCATACATTAGTACTGTAAACTGAAAAAAAATTAGGCATACTATAAAACGAAGTATCCCATAATTAAAAATCTCCAAATTTCTGTGAGCAGTGTAGCTAAAGCAAAAACAAACTTCTTTACAGTTATACACAAACAGCTCACAGTTCCAGTGGCAGTGCTACTTAGACACGGCTAAACAGAAAAAAATGGTTACCAAGAAATATAATAAATATATCAAATATGCCTGAAGTTTATTTCTGCATATATCTATTTTATTATTGGTGCTTACAGCATTGTTTTAAACTTGTGGGAACTTAAACAATGTAATGTGGTGCATAAAATTAATTACTTCAAAGCCATCAAAATGAAGGAAAAAATACAAAGCCAAAAAAATCAATACCCTTTCAAAAGCGAGAAATTGAACTTTTTTCAAAAAAAAATCTCACGTTTAAAAAACACTGATACTCTCCAACCTCAACAGACCACAGCTCAACGCCTGCCCTGGAATGAAATTAATTTAATGAATAAAACAGACACTTAACTTTCACTTCAAAAACATTAGATTGATATTCCAACTAAAAGGTTGCTTTTGACTATGTTTATGAGAAGTAAGCCTTCAGAATAAATCCCAAGATGAAAAGCTTAGAAAACTGACCCGGTTCACCATTTCTTTTAAAAGACTTCTCACTGGAGAAGCACTAAAAGCCGCTCCTCAAAATTCGCCTCTATCTAAATATGGTGAATTTATGAATGCTACATCATTTTGTACCAACAGCCAAATCCAATGACGGTATTTCTAAATCTCAAAAGTTATAACTTCAAGTTATAACTTGGTCAATTTTCATCCAACTCTAAGAATTTTAGTTTTTAGATAAAACAATAAATAAATCTTAATTTTTTTTCTAGAAAAGCCTGTTTTTGCCAGAGCCCCTCACATATATCCCCAACCACTGTACATCGCTCCAAAGCACCAGCTAGTGAATGAATCATTTGAATAGTTGAAAAATGTCTATTTTATAGACTTAAAGTCTATTTATGGAGCTGGATAGCTGGAAGCTGGCAGAAATGGTGTCCAATGACATTTCCTTGAGCATGTTATATTGGTATATATTTATATTGTATATATTCATATAAATTCACATCTTAACATTTGCTTCACAGTTTATGTTCTATTCTGAAATACCCTAGAAATACAACAGGGATGTGTTTCAATGTCATGTAAAAGACAGTTTCTCATTCCATAAATGTGTGTGTGGTGGGTATGGATGGGCTGAGCACTGCATGGAGCTTTGCTATGGAATTACATCCATCTTACATAGTAAAAAAACAGGAAATCAATATGTGATGGTCAATGTTGACGTTAAATATATCAGTTTATGACCAAAACTGCAGTATCTTGACTATTTAGTCAGTACCAGTACACTACCAGTACTCCTTATACCAGTATTCCTTATTGTTCAATCCAGACTGTATTGTAAACATTAAGTGACAGATATACCAGTGTGTATGTGTACCATATATGCTGTATTTTTCTTCTTACAGTACAAATTAAATTGGCACTTTCTAAAGGCCTAGTATTATGAATAAACTATCTTGTCTGGACATTTAAAAAAAAATCTAATTCCATCTATACTGCTCACACATTGTAGGGGATACTTTAAAATGAAATGACTCATAATGAAATATCCCCCCATTTTTGTGAGCAGTGTATTTACACATAACCATTATTTCTCACATACTATGTCCTGATTAAATTTGCACTGCTACGAAAAGTCGACAACCTCTCAAATCACGTTTATTTAGGATTTCAGTATTTTATATGCAAATATGAGCTTCTTCTTTTCTGTCTCTGAACATGTATTTCTAGACCACTGTAATGACAACCAAGATATATTATAAAGAAGGCAGCATGGTGTTGCACTGGTTAGCTACCACAGAACAGCTCAGTCTGCATGTTCTTTCTGTGCTTGTGTAGGTTCTCTCTGGGTACTTCGGTTTCCTCCCACATTGAAAAACATGCGTGTTAGGTTAGGTTAGGTTTCCAAAGTACCCCTTAGTGTGTGAATGTGTGTATGTGTATGTGTGCACCACACAATGGATTGGCACCCTGTCTAGGGTTGTTCCTGCCTTGAGGCTTGTGTCGCTCGGCACAGATAAACAGATAAGATACCCTCCTGCATCCCATTAAAAAAGTTTGCAGCTTACAACAAAAAGAAATTAGATTAGTTAGCATTTGTTACAGGTAGAAACGTGGGACTTGAGTACATGACTCACTTGCATCAATTTATTTAATAGTAGCCAAATGTGTTAAAATACATTTACATTCCAGGTACTTGGCAGACTGTAGAGAAACACCGGTATTTCATCAGCGTGGTTATGTGGTTTGGCTGCATCTCAATCCACATAAATTTTATTAATTAATTAATGTAGGTTGTATTACGAGATTGAATCATGGCCAAGGAAGCAGTGCAGTTAGCTAATTTTGGAAACTAAAGTGCAGTATATTGTACATCCCCTGGCAACTATATTAGATACACCTAGTACTGGGTTAAGCCCAATTTTGCCTTGAGAACTGTCTTAATTTTTTATGGCATAGATTCAACTAGGTGTTAGAAACATTCCTCAGAGATAGTGGTCCAGATTGGCATGACAGCACCAAGCAATTGCTGCAGATATGTCAACTTCACATCCATGATGCGGATCTCCCATTCCATCACATCCCAAAAGTGCTTTATTAGATTGATATTCTGGTAAATGTGGAGGTCATTTGAATAGAGTTCACTTTTTATGTTCAAGGCAGGCTGAAGCCATGCTTTCAAGTTATTTACACCAAATTCTGATTATACAATCAATATGTTATTTTTAAAAAATTAGACTAATCAGTCCGAGTGATGTTTTTCCAATCTTTCATGGTTACATTTTGGGGAGGTCATGTGAACTGTAGCCTCAGTTGCCTGTTCTACACTGACAGGAGTGGCACCCTGTGGTGTCTGCTTCTGCTTCTGTAGCCTATCTGCTTCATGGTTTGATGTGTTGTGGATTTAGAGATGTGCTTCTGCATACCTCAGTTGTAAGTGGTTATTTTAGATACTGTTGCCTTTCTATCAAACCAGTTTGGCATCTGCAAGGCAATTTCTGCCCAAAGAACTACCACTCACTGGATATTTTCTTTTTTGAGGGCCATTCTCTGTAAACCGTAAAGATGGCTGTGCTTGAGAACTCCATTAGATCTATAGTTTCTGAAATACTCAGAGCAGACCATCTAGTATCAAGAACCATTCCATGTCTAGAGTCATTGAATCAACTTTTCTCCATTCTGTCACTTGGTTTGACCTTCAGCAGGTTGTCTTGATTATGTCTGCATGCCTAAACATGAATGCACCAGAGTTTTAATCCATCTTTGTTAACAGACTAAATATTTTCTCAAATTCAGTAAATACATCAAGTAGCTTTAATTGTGGGTAAACTATGTATATATCTATTTTAACTTTATTTTTTAAATTTCATGCCTATATTAAAATATAGATTTATCAAAAGTCAGTTAAATGTTTTATTTTAACTGGAAAAATCCACCCACTGGAGTTTCTGATGCTATTACAAAAAGTCTCTTATATCTATTTACAGGTAGAAGAACTTCAAAGCATACAAATAAATAGTGTAAATGAAACTTTTTAATTGGCTTTTTCAGTAGGCTATCTTCGTGTTCATCAATCATCAGATTTCCTCTACTAATATAATGCAATTTCCGCTACTGTGGCATTGATGTTTCAGATCGGTTAATTAATATTTGTAGAAGACATTTAAATAAAATATGTGCTTTATTTTTCTGTTGAAATCACCAGATCACAAGAAGGGGAATAATTACTCACCCATAAAGTGCTGCATATTTTAGTATATCAGTGCAGAGAGATAGCCTGTCACAGATCAAACATTCAACCCTTTCATGTTCCAGGGACATTGTGGGGCACCAACACCTCCCCCAGGTGCATTAAATTCCAATAAATTGTGAATATGGAGACATAGCACAGAGAAATATGAATATATAGAAATGTTTTTTTTGCTATTTTGATTATTTAAACAAATAATTCAGTTTATTGAAGGGTGGAAGTAAGGGGTTGTGCTAGAGAGAAAACAAGATCTGTCAATATCCAAGAATAACAAGTGTAAAATGTATACCAAAGGACAAGTGATGGTGTAGTGATTACGGAACTGAAGTATTAACTCGAATGTTCATGCATTTTTTCAGTTTGACAAAGCAAAACCGCATGCTGCACACATTACAAAGGCATGGCATGTACTGTACTGGCCTGCCTGCATGTCCCAATAGAGGATGTGTGAAGAAAAATTTCAAATGAAAACTGTATTAATGGTGACTGCGTATGGTTGCACACCTTAAGACATACTTGCAAGCAGAGCGGGACAAAATAACACCTGAAATATTTCATGGCAAAATATATTTTAAGCTTTGTGTGAAGGAATGTCAACATTACAAAGTAGTAAATGCTTTACCGTTGCAACTTTCTTTGGAATGTGTTGCTGGCTTGAAATGCTGGAATCAATGATTATTAATAAATCAAATTTAAAAGTTGAAATATCTGAAATACCTGAAATATCTCAGGTTCGTACTGTCTGTAATTAATTTCAATTCAAAGTAAATATAAGACACTGCCTTTTTTATTTGCTTTTTCCATACTGTCCCATACTTTTTTTCATATTATTTCCCTTTTACTTTTGTAACCATGTATATGTGTGTTGGTTTGTGCATGCCTGTTTGTGCGTGTCTGTGCGTGTCCACCGTCCTTTAACAATTGAGAAAATAATAAGTCCCTTTAAAATGAGCAATGATAAACTGTGTGCTAATTAATGAGTATGCCCAGGCAGAGTCCACATTGCCAGATTATGGATGCAATTACTTCAGTGTTGTGGGACTTGAAGCACATTAGGGCTGTGTGTAGATAAGAGGTCTTGCTCATTGGATATCAATGTCACCTTGACTGCAGGTCAATCAGCACTTTCTAACAGAAATAATTTTACGTACTGTATATCATTACACACTTCACCAGTGGTCGGACCAGTAAATCTGTAAACACAAAGAAGGTTCTCCTTTACAAGAAGGAATGATATTCCTATGAACATCAGAAGACTAATTTAATTAGATGAAGTTAGGAAAGATTTTGATCCTGGGATTTTATCTTCCTCTTTCCTGATCTTGTTTCCAGTGCAGTGTAGCACAGCATTACACGTCATACTAAATTACATCTGTCATTGTGAATCATCACATGAAAGACTTCAGGTTTACTACGCTGGCTAAACCTAAAAGAACCTTGGCTTTCTCATCGCAGCCAGATGCTGGAAGTCAGATTTAATATGACAGGTTTACGGTGCAGTGATTTCATCCATGTGATCTCCAAATTTGCCTCTATTAAAGCAAACAAACAGTAGCATAATAAATAAGGCCTTTATTTTGCAGGCTAGCTTTGGAGGATTTTTATTTTCTGTAATCATCTCCCAGCAATTATTAATCAGTACCTTAGCATCAGAGGTGGCAGTACGATTGCACATAGTTGCACTATCATAGCAATTTATCAAAGTTATTTTACTCGATATGCAAGAGATCTGCTTGAAAACCCTAGCTTTTGTTCATTGGTTTTATTTCTCATTCTGCTTTTTCTTCTTTTTATTATTGTTATTTTTTATTATTTATAAAGACTTCAGTTCACAATCTGTGTTTGCACTAAGAAATTACATTTAATCAATTTCTATATGTACAGGACCGTCCATAATCTATCTGTATTTAAATTATTGATCTATATTATCATCAATCAGTAATTAATTCTATCTGTATATCTATTTATCTTTATTACAATAGACTAGAATAAGATGATTATGATTACCTATCATGAGAGGTACTTTGAATATTAGGAGAAAACCCTGTCTATCTATCTATCTATCTATCTATTACTGATGCGTCTACATTTGTCAAACATCGTATCACACACGTATGTTGGATTAACATAAATGAGATCAATATCTTTGTCAGTAAACAAACATGAAAAGCACAATTTTTTTCCTTTTAGTCATTCTAATTTTATCCTGGTAGGAATCCTACAGATCTGTCATTCAACTGAGGCATAAACAGGACTGATACCAGTAGATTGGGACTTTTGTTTTTATAGCTATAGTACCCATCTTCAATAAATCCAGGGGAGATAAATTTGAGCTTTACAGAGAGCTCCAGGAATTTTATAAGAGATGCGTTTGTTTGCAATGCTCTTTGTACGAAAGCAAATGCAGGTGGATAAGATTTGAAGGAAGCTTTGAAGGAAGTTTTGCACCCTGACAATGTGATCTAGATTATGAACTGTAGTACATTTACATTTACAGCATTTAGCAGAAACCTTTATCCAGAGCCACTTACAACTGGTAAATTCTTACAGCCCAAGCAATGGTGGGTTAAGGGTCTTGCTCAAGGACCCAACTGTGGCAGCTTGGCGGGGGTAGGATTTGAACCCTGGACCTTCTGGTCAATTGTCCATTACCTTAATCGCTACCACAATACACAACTATTAGAGAATATGCCGTGTCATAGAAAAGGAGCGTTTCCTCATCCTCATCCAGGATGGGACTCAAATGTTGGTCTCTAGTTCTATGAGGCGGCAGCATTAATCTCTGAAACACTGTGTTGTTTCTTAAAAATGTTGTAATGAATAACTGAAGAAAGTTTCACTTGAAATTTTTGTACCTCGTAGTATTTATAGCCTAGTGGATCCAAGACTTTTTCTGTAATACCCCCTTTTGTATTTAAAAACATTTTTGTATAATAACATTATACATTATAAATGATATAACATTTTTGTTTCACTACCAAACTTGACTGGACTTTACGATGTTATAACGCTGTAATTTTATACAAATATACAACATTTCGTTGCACAAAACAAAGTAACGTGACAATTCACCCTTAAAGTGATGCAATCTGTAGCTTAATCATGCTTCATTTATTTGTTTTGCTGTCCCCTCCCTTAGTCTTATGCCTTGCTACTAGGGTACAACTGGTGTTTATACTGGTGAACCACCTATTACAGGAAGTAGAGCATGACTGCGGTGTGTATTCGGCACTGAGCATTTGCCTGGCACTGCATGAGTGAATTGGGGGAAGTGTTGTTCCTAGAATGCCTTCTAGAGGATACAGGTTTGTCAGCATGATGAACAACCCCTGAGTGATGGCTTCTGTCTCAGGGAGCCAAGGTAGGAGTAAGTAATCGATTCTTAGCCACCCTGTTGAATGTGCTAAAAAGGCACACTGACTTTCCCAGATGCTGAAAAGCTCCACGTATGTCTTTGAGTTGTTTGAACCTGAAGTTTAGCTACCTTCAAGGATTCTAGTGAACCAGTGCAGATGCAGTTTAAAAGACTACAAAAATAGGCCCACTTTATTTACATTAAATGTACATTTACAGTGGAACCTCATAATATGGATGCCACGTCAATCAAACAATTAGAACATTGTACCTTTGAGCTTTACATTTACAGCATTTGGCTTACAATTCATACAGTCTTACAATCCAAGCAATTGTGGGTTAAGGGTCTTGCTCAGGGACCCATCTGTGGGAGCTTGGCAGAGGTGGGATTCGAACCCTGGACCTTCTGGTCCATCTGGTCCATCTATGGTAGCTTGGCAGAGGTGGGATTTGAACCTTCTTGTCCAGAGTCCAGTGCCTTAACCGCTAGGCTACCACAGTCACAGCCTTACTTTACCCAGAGTTAAAAACACTAAATGGTGCGATCTTGCAACCATGATGCATGATGTTATCCAGTCCAGTTGGTGGCGATAATGCCCAATACAGTATGCCAATCGCCATAACACTCAAAAGAAGAAGAGACAGAACTAGGGCACTATTCTGGGCATACTCTGTATATTTATTATGTTTATATTATATACATTCATTATTAGATAATTATATTATGTACAGTATATGTAGCCTATATTGTATCTATAGGTTCCTCCCTCTGTTTCAGTGCCATGGTCTGCTGTCGGCACCTCAGTGCCTATATAGTTTCACTTTATTTTCACTTATTTTATGTTTTTATATTAAAGTTAAAAGAAGAGAACCTTTTATTATGTCACATTATTTTTATTAGTTCCTTTGTTATCCATGCATTTAATCATTGTTTACATGCAAATATAGGTGTAAAAAACTGTCATTTAGGAGTTGGGAAAGATTTACATTACTTCTTATGGGGAAATCTAATCTTGACTTTAAACAAAGCTCGGTACGAACACCAGTGCTGATACCAGCACAAACCATGATTCCAATGCCACCAAAGGAGTCCCTTTCTTGCATGAAATGTGGATTCTCCTGTGTTCCTCGTTCATGCCAGATCAGGACCGGGTGATTGTCAGACTAGAAACTGAACCATGACTCATCAGAGAAGAGGACAGTTGACCATGTTCCAGTCCCTTGAAAGCAATTCCACAGTCTCATAATCACGCTTTGAGTTCCAAGTGCTGTTGCCACTGTTGTCTGTGTTTGACCAGCTTCAAGACATCCCATATCGCTCCATACTTCGCATTCGGGTAAATCGTGTTGCAGAGGCATTGCAAGGGCTGGGAAATTGCAGGATGCACATTCAAGATCTAAGAATGCTCAGATAGTCCAGCACTTTTTTTTTATAATGAATTAGTTGTGTTTTTGCATCTTATTTGCTTTATAGAACAACTTTCTTTGACATGTCATTTGCTTTTCTAATGGTCTTGTTTGATAAAAAAGATCAAATGTTATTTATGGCTTTGTATTTATTTTATAGTGTCCTCTAATTTTTGTGAGCAGTGTATATTGGCAGAGGTGAGATTTTTTGAACGCTGGACATTCTGGTCCATAGTAAAGTACTTACCAGGCCACCAGAGTCCCCTTTACTTACATATGAGGGGCTCTTTCATAGACCACAGATCATCTCAAGACGTGTCATTTAGATAATTGCACTTTTGCAAGTAGTCTGTCTGTTAATGTCTCTTGGTTAACATGTCATAGCAGTCGCAGTGCTTAGCAATTGATGTCAATATGCTATGACACATGCACTCTCAAAGAAAGCAAAAGTCCCTGGAGACTTCCTGGCAGCCAGCGAACCTTTATCATTAGCCAAGAAGTATGCTAGAGATGTGGCCAGGTCAAAGCAGGCTTTAATGGGCATTAAGGGAAAATCAGAACGCGAATGAATATGAGGCAGACTTGCAATAAATCTGAAAGCCTGGACCTATTGTTCCTGTTCTTTCTCCCTGTCACGAGAAATTGATGGAGAGCCATGCGGTCTAAAAATGGGGAAGTACTGCAGATAAGAGAATAAAGCTGTGCCAGTGAAGTGAGGAGGATTCACTCTCTAGGGAGGACATATGGGCAGCTTCCAACTCGGAACAAAAGAGGAACTTGGTCCTCGCCACTAAATTAAATTTGCGCTCCTCTGGGACTCTGGGTTCATGGATGGTGGTTATATTCTATTAATGTCTGAGTAAAAAAACAAAAACAAAAAACAAATCCAAATTAGATGTTATATACTAACTCCACAAACTAAATGAAATGATCAGATTTAAAGCCAAATCAGTCTTGTTTCAGTGTAAAACCAAGACCGTACTGAGCATGAGAGGCATGTTCGCTTTATCTTTCGTTCTCTAAATTGCGAATGCACTTAGTCTGCTCATAATCTGCTTTTTTCCATCTCGGCAGGACACAATTAATTGAGAGAATGCAGTTTTGCTAATTAGAATGACCTGATTTGCATTGAAGTTGGAGTTGAACCTTTCCATTCCTATTATTAGGTGTTGTGAAGGTAAACATAATCAATCTGGCAATATAAACTTTGTTTATTTGCCCTTAATTAAGCAGAGGCAGAAAAAAACAGGGGTTAGAATTATTTTCGTGCTCAGCAGGATGTTGGAAGTTTTCTAAAAGTGTCGATGAGGTTTGCAGTGTGGACAAACCCCCTGAGTTATATCTATGTACCTCAGGTCTGAAGAGTACAAGTCATAAAGGATATCACACAGGATATCCTGAAATGATGGTGAAATACGAAGAATCAGACAGGGTGTGTGGAAGTGAAACACTCAGCTTGTCTCATTATGGCCTGTGAATCCCTTGTTATAAATATTTGGTCTTTTCGAGTGGGTCCAATCAGAGCCCAAAATGATGCAAAATTCTTTCATTGTGTGCCAAAGCCGACAAAACAACATAAACCCTGTCTGTTGGTAATGAGGTGCTGATACAAAGAGCTAACCAAATAGTGGAGTGATTGCTCTGACAGCCAGGCTAATGCCAGGGATGAGACCCAAGCATGACTGCCAGAGTGCTGACTAAACATGGTGCTGAATTCTGATTATGGGCAAGCGGTTTAGATTATCTGTCACTCCCATTCTCTCATGTCCTGACATGCCTGTAGTAACCATCTTCCTAGCTATATTATTTCCAGGTAAGTCCCCTTTGACTAACAGCAACCTTCTCATGCTAATATTAAGAGTTTAATGATGCGTGTAGCAGGATTTCCACAGAAGATGCTGCACATTTCTGCCTTTAACATCTAGGTGCCTGATGCAGTACATGATGCCGTTCATAGCTGATATTTATAATCATTAATACTGAAAAAGATAATGCACCCAGATAGAAATGCTGAATTGCAGAAAAAAACCTGCCATGTCTTAGGTAAATGGAAATAATTACATGTGCAGTATGATTATACACTGGATCTTGTCACAAGATGGCATAAAAGTGCTTCCACACACTATAAAAAGTCTAATTTTGGGAAGTGTACCTCTTGGTGAGAAATCACTGACTTTACAACAAATCTAGACATTTTGCCAAGTTGACAGATTTTGAAAGGGGTTGCATTATTGGACTGAAAAAAGCAGAAAGGTTGTTTTGGTGACCTGCCTGCCATATAGACCATTCTGTCTTCACTGTTAGTAGGTGCTGGGAGCAGGGGTTTAATGAGGACATGCATACATAGCAAACAGTCTAAGGACGGCTCAGACAGAGCATCAGTAGAGAGGATCGTTTGATCCGCCATCAAGCACTATCTACAAGCCGCAAAATCTGTGGCCAAATGTATCACAGAATACCACACAGATGCTTTCAACAACCAAGAGTATCTATTTAATTCAATTCAATTCAATTTGATTTATATAGCGCTTTTTACAACGTAGCATTTATGGGACATTGTTGGAATGTTGGAACCAGCACAGAACATCAGCTCTGAGAGAAAAGAGAAAATGTAGTTATTGCTGGGTTAGGAACACAGAGTCTATTATCCATTACTGATGCCTTGTGCAGCATGAGAACTCCGGCAGCACTAACTATAGCAGCATAACTAAAGGGAGGGAACCAGAATTTAACACAGCCAAGAGGCTGTTATAGTCTAAATCTAACCAAAAACCTGAGTAAATAATAATGTTTTTAGCCTAGACTTAAACATTTGGAGAATGTCTGAATCTCTGACTAAAGTGGGAAGTTTATTCCATAACTGGGGGGCCAAATATGAGAAAGCTTTTTTTTTCCCCCTGCAGTGACTTTTTTAATTCTAGGTATTGAAAGAAGTCGTGCTCCCTGTGAGCGAAGTAGTCGAGCTGGATTGTTAAGATTGTACGAGTTCACTCAGATAATGTGGGGCCAGACCATGTAGAGCTTAATATGTTACAAGAAGTATTTTATAATCAATGCGGAATGTAACTGGTAACCAGTGTAAAGACGACAGAACAGGACTGATCTGATCAAATTTCTTTTCCAAATCTTTTTAGAGATCTTTTTTGCAAATGATTTGAGCTTTGATCTGCTAAAATGCTTTATATACGCAAGATTTGTAACTTCTTTTATTGTTCTATATGTTTATTTAGATGAGATTATATTCATATACCCAGTTTTTTCAGTTACTTAGAAATATCAAACAGAAACAAAACATGCAAATGCAAAATCTACAAATGCCGTAGTACTGCAGCCATAAACAGCAGTGTATATTGTGGATATATATCATTTATTTATTGTTTGCTCAGGTACAAGTGGCAAACGGAGAGTCAGCACTACCACCGAGACTTGGAGCAAGATGAAGCCTTTATTAAAGCTGGAGAGTCTATCAAAGACCTCATAAACCAGTCGCAGAGTTCAGGCAGTGGTTCTGGGCTCCCCCTGCTGGTGAGTAGTTATAAACGCATCCTCTGATCAACATCCTAACCATTTTCTTCTCATGAACTTCGGCTCTTCTGATCATTTTCCATCACTGAAGAGACACTTTACTTATAGAGCATAACTACTCTACTGACAAAATTGTATTATGGGAGATTTGATTTTGAATTATCCCAGGAAGTTTTTCAGCAGTATATTTCAGTTTTAGTACCAAATTGAACTTTTAATCACAGTTTTGAGTAAGGTGTTTTTATTCTCAGTGGAAAGCAGGAACTAACTACATAATACCCAAAATATATAAAGCTTTACTTGGGCATCTCAAATTAGATTTGAGCTCAAATGTGACTTGACCTGGACAAATTTTGTGAAGTATAGACAGCTGCAAACCACATGGAATTAAACTTTTCTTTATTGTATTTAAGTCACATTTGTATGTGCTTTCAAATCTGATTAGAATTGGATTGAGACATGAGACCGGTTAGACAAATTCGATTTTATGTGCCCTATACGTCACCCGTTCTGCACGTCACACTTACTGAGGTTTTGTTCAGGCTTAAGCAGAAGAAAGGGATTTTTTGTGCATTTGTGAGGGCAAGCTCCATGCGTGTCTTGAACCAAGTAATTCTTCATTCATTTTTTTTTTATACAATCATGGCCAGGTCATTTTATACAGGCTGTGTTATTAGATGAGCACAACCAGACATAAAGGGTTCAGCAGTAGGTCAGCGCTGTTTTCCACATCTGGTTCATGTGTTGTGGCATCCTTATCTGAATCATCTAGACTCCATGTCTCTGGTGATTTTTGGTGCTGGCAAGTTTCATCATGTGGCACTGGTCTCATAGATGAAGAGAGATAATCAGACAGTAATAACAGTCTGTCATGTGAAACTTCTGCTCTTGCCATATCACTGGGGCTGCTAATGTACCAAGCAATCAGGATGACCGCACATGTTGCACAATTATTGTAAGGAGCCCGGGGTTTGTCAAGGTCACCAGATGTATATCCAAAGTAGCCTTCATTGATAGCCTTTAGCATTGATACCACATTCCATCTATTGTCAATCTTCTTGAAGGCAAATATTGTTGTTAAATATACTGAGTATTTAATTGGCTGGAGAACGTGTATCAGGAGGTGTCCAAACTGCATCTGTAAATGTGAGCCTCTTTTGTGGTTTGTCTGCCTGCATCTAACCTGACTGAGCATTCCCAGGTATGTTTTGATTGGCCAATATAGCTGACTTTATGAGCAAAATAGTAGTGGACTTAAATATGATGGTGAATTACAACATTAGATTATACAGAACAGTGACCAGCATAGAAAAGTGTTTTTAGTTGCTTTCTAACTTTTTAAATACTTTGCCTGATACTTCAAATACTTTTTTTCTGCTCATAAATAGACACTTTATTGATCTCGAAGGAAATCTGGCAGCCAGTAGCAGTATTCACAGTACAAGACCAAAAACAACAAAGTACAGCACAATCAAGACAAAAAATAAATAAAACAAGACATGAACTATAGATAATGTAAAGAATATAAAGAATATCAAAGTGTTGCACCGAGTGAGTAAATAAATAAATTGTAAATATGAAGTTCTATCTAAACGCTATTCTATGGTAGTGACATGAGTAAAGTGAAACAGAAGAGTAGATTTACACCATGAACAGTAAAGTGTCTTGCTGTAGAATGTCATACAGACATACAGTGCAGATAAGCATAAAAACCACTGGTTTCAAATGAAATGCAGTCATCATCTGTTTTCTTCCCTCTACCTGCCCCTCTGGGAAGAGTTGTAGAGCCTGATGGCACTCAGGACAAAGGATCTCCTGAGTTTATCTGTGGAGCAGCTCAGTGACAGCAACCTGCCACTAAACTTACTTCTTTTGTCTTGGGTGAACATCATCATCATCCATAATGGACAGCAGTTTGTGCAATGTGCAATGGTCCAGACTGACAGAGCATTTTATGTTCTTTATATATATATATATATATAAAAATATTTTATTTTTTACCAAAGTTTACCAAAAGAGACAACAACAAATCACCCAACCTCCCAAACCTAAACAGTACACAAACTGAAAATAAAATACACCTAGTATATAAGAAAATGACAGCATGGCGAAATACATAAGTTATATCATCCTGTTTGTTTGCTCCATGTACATTGGAAATTAATGTATTTAATTTATTGATTTATTGATTTAATATCATTAAATTTCTCAGTGGTCCCCTGGACAGTGCATCAAATTTTCTTTGATTAGTTTGAAATGATTGACAAGCTCAGTAAACCAAAGGTAATGTGCAGTAGAAAGAAGGCCTTCCATTAAATTCTCTGTATTGCACATCACTACTGTTCTGTTAAAACTTCTTAAAATATTCTGTTTGTTTTCAGGTGCAGCGTACCATTGCAAAGCAAATCCAGACAGTGCGTCTTGTTGGGAAAGGTCGTTGTGGTGAGGTGTGGCTGGGCCGCTGGAGGGGCGAAAAGGTGGCGGTGAAAGTGTTCTTTACTCGTGAAGAGACCAGTTGGTTCCGAGAGACCGAGATCTATCAGACTGTACTTATGAGGCATGAAAATATTCTAGGTATGTGAATAGCTAGTTCATGCTCAAGTTTCAGATCTTTTTGTATGTTGTACTGTAGTGTGGTTATAAGGTTACATTACTTGTATTTTTGTTTCATTGTTCATCTCAAACCATTGTCTGTGAGTGGAGTTGTCATAGTAATACACCATACAACTTGCACTGAAATGTTTTGGATGATGGTCTGCTTACAAGTGTAAAAAGCATATTTAAATTGCACACAAAATCTATAAATATAAATATGTATACATGTACGCATGTCTATACACATAAATGCATGCATACACATATGCGTGTGTGTGTGTGTGTGTGTGTGTGTGTGTGTGTGTGTGTGTGTGTGTGTGTGTGTGTGTGTGTGTGTGTG